>VWZU01004857.1:1513754-1658754 GCA_013397095.1 Sterrhoptilus dennistouni | reverse complement strand
TGTAAACAACTGATATTTATGGTGCAGGATATTCACACTGTATATTGTGTATATTGCAGTCATGCATTCATAGAAATTTAAATATATTTAAGACATGCAGCTGAGATTGAAAATAATGCAATTAGCTTTTTTTTTTTTTTCTGGTATCTACTAATTCCTGGTTTTGTTAGCTGTATAGTAACCAATGTAAAGATTCATATAGGGCTCTGTTTAATGAAGGAAGGGGGCAACCAAACTGTCCATCAGTGCTGCCAATTATTTCCATTAAACATAACATATACTTCATGAGTACTAAAGAGGTGATTTACTAATAAGAAAACTTGCTGCAGAATCATATACCGCACAGGTAAAAGCCGTTTTGGGCAAAACACCATTTCTTAAGTCAGAAGAAAATTGTCTACTTTGTATGGTAAGATGACTAGAGCAAATTACAAGATGGACAAGATTTTTGTTTTTCTTAAAAAAAGAGGAGCTTTTTTCTCTCTTATAATATGATTTTTCTGAAACTTTTAAAATATGTCCCTAAAGAGGGTAAAGGAATCCCAGAGACTTGATGAAGTGTTTTGGCAGTATGTATGTCCCAGCTTTATTTTGTGAGCAAGCACTCTAAACTATGATATAATTACAGTTAATTTAAATATAGCCTGTAAATTAAATGTTAGGTGAAGCCAGTTTTCCTCTTCGATTTGCATGGATATGCCTTGAAGGTTGTTATCTTCCCAGTGAAGCTTTCACCTGTGGGTTTTTATTGGTTTTTTTTAATTCAAATGAGGGACAAAACAGGCTTCATACTAGATATATGTTCGGCATTTCTATTCAAAATCGTACATTTTGTATATTACAGTTTCTCTAAAAAAGTCTGCTTTAGCGTTCTTTGCGCTGTATTCTGTAAGAGCGCTTTTAGTTGTTCATGTTACAGGTATTCAGTGTGTACGTGTTTGTATAGCTTCTATTAGAAATCTAAAAGTTCATTTTTCTCTTTTGGATGCAGATGAAAAGATTTAACTAAAATAATAGGTTTGAGTTGTGAAGTTATTGTGATTGAGAAAGTGATGTACCTCTTTAAAGGTATTAGCATAAAGATAGCACATTTGTTTATTATGTTTCAAAATCAGCTTCTAGTATCTCTGCCACAGGTAACAATTGACTTTTCAGGCTTCAAGTTAATAGCCTTGTCTCTTGCTTGTAGGGATCAATATTAGTATTAATTAATCACCATTATCAGCCCTAGGATCTGGTTCTATTTGTTGTTACATCAGCAAAATATCAATATAGAAAGTGGACTCTCTGATCGTCATGGCAACTTCATCTCTTGGGTCAAAGAAAGTTTATCTTATCTGTGCATGGAGAGTGGCAAACTGTTTAGGGATCTAGTTTGAACTCTAAGAACATTGATTTAGTTTTTGTTTGTGAATAGAGGCTGAATTCCAATCACAAGGGATAGGTGAGATTTAAATATTAATGCCCACAGGCTTGTCTGAGAGGGTGTCATTACCATTACTGTTGGATTGTCTTTTCGAGATGACACAATGGTAGAGGAGAATTGTGTAGTCAAGACTGTTTACAGTTTAGTAATTTGTGCATTGGACAAACGGGATTTAAAGTGAAAGTATGGAAATTCTATAGCATGTATGCAGTAGTATCACTTCTCCCAATTAATGCATGGTTAGGGTTTCTTCTATTTAGTAACTAAAGAAATAGCATGGATGTATAGATTATAAATTGGTAGAAGAAACAGATTTTGTTACGCATGCTCTCTTCAGAGATTTGTTAAGAAAGTGTTCAAGAAGCGTAGAGAAAGAATATCAATATTTCACTCACTCTGGAATTAATGGCAAATAGCCATCATGGAAAATCTGAACGCTACAGTCTGGTTAGTTATTTTTGTGTTTTATAAGTTAATACAATTATCTTGTGAGTTTGTGATAATAGAATATTGATAATGCTATTTTATCATGTCAAAGCTCCCTTTTTTAGTATTAAGTGCTTCTTAAAAGTTCTCATCTTAGACAATGGACCTGAGATTTTTTCATTATATATACTCAGAGTGTGGTTAAATCTCACTTGGAAGGATTTAAAGACTTAATGATTGCAAGCACAAGGATTACTTAGAGACAGAAGTGTACTTTTTTTTTACCCAGTTGTTTGCAAGTCTATGTGTGTGTGTATTTATTTGTCTGATAGTTCCTTAGGACATGCTTTATTGGAGATAAACATTAAGACAAAGATGTATATAGATGAAGAGTATCAATATTCTAGCCTCCTAAATAATATTTATTTATTCTTTTTCCTTCCTAGCATACGAAGTAACAAAAAGTCTGTGTGCTTTCCTGGTGCAGCTAAATACTGTTTTAGGAAATCCCAAGTGCAATAAGATCAATTCAGTACATCTGCAATATTGAAGAAGGGTTCTTATAAAAATTGCGAAGTAAACCAACCAACCAAAACTCAAACACTTGCATAAAACTTACACTGCAGAAGGAATCACTTTTCGGTATTGACATTTCTCATTGATTATTCAGTTTTATCTAATGCTTTGAAAGGATAGTGTGATCATGAGTTGGTAGCAAATGCAGGCAGTTGTCACAGTAGCCTTTTCTTTTTTTAAAAAGAAAAAGGGATGTAGTTTGATACGTTATACGATCATCTGTTGTATTTTAATAGCTCCTGATATTGTTTGCGGAATCATAACATTGAAATTAATTTGTATAAGTTAAAATAATGGAATAAACAGAACATGTTTTCATTTTCCAATTACAGATATTGAATAAATTTTATCCTCATTATTTTCTGTCTATCTTTTCATTTTTCGTATCTCATCTTTCCTGCGTTGAGAAGGGTGTTATATAACACTGTCACCCTTTGCAAATGCTAGTATTATTTTATATTTTAAAGAATTAGCTAGGATTTGAAACCATGTTTAGTAATGTGCTGATGTATTTATCACCAGAAACCCTTTATATTTGCAGAGCTAATTGGATGCGAGGCTTATTTGTCTCTTCAATATTTTTTTTAATATTCATTTCTTAACTGTGAGTATGTAAATAAAGCTGGAGTGGGACCTTTAACTTTCTTATTTTTTGATTACTACTATATTGTTTTATAAAACTTTCATAATCAAGGTTTGTTCAATTACAATAATTTTACAATGTGAATATTATTTAGCAACAGAGTATCAAAAATAGCAATGCTTTAGCTATTAGTGAGTTACTCTGACATACCTTTATAAACTCTTCTTATCCATTACTCTTTGCTCTCATGTTGGTGAATTAGAGTGATGTTGCTTTATTCTTCCAGACGACTGAAGCTTTCAGACTGTGATTAGCTGACACAACTGCATGTCACACGCTGTTTTTACTGTACTCGGTTCTTTTACCTTAGATTCAGTATAGCAAAGAACAGTAAAAATCTCCTTGATTTTTACACTTTTTCATTTTTACATTCCAAATAATAAAGGTCTGATGCTAACTGCAGTAAAATGCTACTGCATTTCCTGTGTTACTGGATTTCCTATCCACCTAATGCTTTTTTGGAAGGTATAAATATATGAGAAACTTAAGAAATACCATCTTTTACTTCATTCATAGAAGCAGTCCAGTTGATAATACTTAAAATGAATGTGAAATGTTTATAGGATGGAGGCTTAAAAATACCCACAACCACAAATGGTATCTAACACTTTGGTGCATGTAAAATTAGAATGTAGAGTAGAATAGAGACTGAGTTTAAATGAAGCGTTTTCTTTATGTTCAAAGGAATTCCATGATTTCGCATTTTGTCTCCTGTGCTATACATGTTCCCTTTCATATTATCCAAGAAGTAGAAGTCAACTATCCTGGCAAAAGTTATATAGAAAATTATAATTACTTTCTAAATATACTTGCAGTTGGTATTGAAAAGTGATTTTTAATGGGAATAGAATGAATTTTACTTTAAAATAAGAAATTCCTCATAGACTCAAATACAATGAGAGAAGTCTTTCTGCGTGTCTGTTGTAAAGATTTTTCTCCACTGAAATGGAATAATCTTGAAAACAATTTTTATGGTGATACATGGAAGTGTTCCTTAGGCTGACAAGAAATTCTTGTCAGGGTGTTAATATTTTTTACTTTTGTAGTTGCAGCACAAGCCTCAAAGGAGTGGTGTGTTTTACTTGTGTCATTGGAATCATCATTAAAAGTCTACTTTTTAAGACTTGATTTTTTTTTGTTTATTATTGCATGTGTAGGTTAATATTCGTAACATATTGTGAAAAAAAATTGCAAGGACATTGTCAGATCTACTTGAAAATTTGTGCATATTCTATAGATATCTAGGTTTTGTTTTCACTTTTTGTTTTCAAATTCAAGCTTCATATTAGACGGCAATAAAGATCCCTTCTCTGAAGTTTTGAAGAAGTACAGCAAGGATTTTCATGAAACATTTTATACAGCTTTATGCAAAGAAAATGAACCATCTGTAACTGATGCGTCAAAGTAGGGCACAATTGTTAAGCCAATGAAGACAGTGGTAAAATTACCAAAGCTGAAGTAGCAGTAGTTTTTCTAAAAAAAACCCCTCAAAAAACCTGTCTCCACACCCTCCCACCCTCTCATGATACAGAATTCACTAATAAATATGTATGAAAAGGCTTTTGGAAGCAGTAACAGATCATTTTGGGAAGCTTTCAATCATATTGGTGGGTATTGTATCTGCTAATTGTACTTCATCCATTTCAGAGTAAATGTAGACAAAATGCTCTAATTTTGTAGGCTGCAGAAGAGAAAATCTGTATGTCCATCGAGGTACTGATTTTTGGGGCAGTTTAAATGTGTCAATAATCTATATTCACACGAAAAATCCTGAAGTACAATTGAACAGCAGCGTGTCTGTGAATAGGATGCAGTACCTCTGAGAAGCCCTTGGCTCCTAACTAGCTTAAGTTTGTAAGGAACCTGCCTAATTTTTTAATAATGAATATATATAAATGAATATATATTTCTATTTAAAAAAAAAACCAACCCACAAAACCCCTGAACTTGCTTGATAGTTGTTCTGAAAATTCACTGTGGTATTTCAGTGAACACTAGGAAACTTAAGAACTAAGAAAAAAAAATCTCAAATATTTGACAGTTTATCTGGAAAAAATATTAGCTGGTTGCTAAAAATACAAGTGCACTCCTTAACAATGTGCATCTTGGACAAACAGACGCATATTTTGTCATCAAGTTACTTAAGCTTCTGAAGTCAGGGCTACAACTGGGTCAGATGATAAGATGAGCACAACAGAAAAACGAAGAGTGGCTCTGATAAAAACTGATTGATTGATGTCTGGCTTCCCCACCATCACAAGCAGTTGACAGTTAGTTTGGGATCAGATGATTTGGCTTTTGCGATAGAAGATGGGGCCTGGTAGGCAAGTCTGAAGGACAAAAAGGTCAGTTTCTGTACAGTGTCAGGCAGTGCTGGGTTCCCACAAGGTGGGGTATTGGATTAAGATTTTCTTTAGTTATGAGACTTAACTTTCCATGGTCCATTGAAAGGCCAGGTAATCTGGTCAGTATTAATACAAAAATACAAAAGACTTTAAGTTGTGAGGCAAAGGAATGAAAACAGAGGAAGTATACCTGTTGGACCAGTGAATTAGAGAAAAAACATTTTTTCCTGTTCGATTTCTGTATTACTTTAAGCATCATAGGTTATAGCAATAAATGATTTATAAAGCCTGACTTTGAAAATGTGGTTTTCACAAGAGATTTTTCACTGCAGCTGCAATGAGTTTTATGTTACTTATAGTTTGAGAGACTGTAATGAAACATTGTGGATGAATTAATTTCAGCTTGGAAAATATAGTGATTCTGTGACCCGTTATGCAGAGGGTAGCACATTGTACCTTAATTATGTAAGTATGTATTTTTCTCTAGATTAAGAACAATTAGCATTTTATGCTTAAATATGATTAAAATAAATTTACGTGCAGTATGTTTTTGTGAACTGGAGATAATTTATCAATCTATGACCATACCATGACCACCTGAATGTTTATGGGGGTTTCTGTGGTTGTGTGCATTTCTTTCAGAACACATTTACAATTAGCACTCTCTGTTATAGTCACAGAAGGAGAGAAAATGTGCAAATGAAAATCAAGACATAATATCTTTGGAATGAGAAAGATTTTCAAGACGGCCATGAAAATGTGTACAACTGCCACAGAATTGGAATTTGGACAGCTTGGATTTGAATTTAGATTTTTGGACAGTTTGATACTCTCTAGAAATCCTTTATAATGTATCGCTTTTCTCTGAGTTTTAAGGGTCACATCTCCAAAGGACAGTTGGGTCTCAGCTAATGCTGCTGACTTAATATCAGTAAGATGAATTCTGCAAGGTGCTGTATTGCTGATAGTATAGCTGGAATGTGGTATGAAAGAACCTGGAGTGTAACCTGGAGTGTTACCAGTAATAAGTGATCAGTGCAGGTGAACTGGTGGTCATTTGAACAGTGATTAGTTATATTTCAAGAAAGGTTGTTTTCTTTGTGCCTAATCTCTAGTGACTTACTTCATTTAAGAAATAATAATTTAAAAAAAAAATCTTTTCTAAGAAATACACTGTTTTATCCTGGCTATTTTTGTACCTCTTTTGCGGTGTATGTTAAAGACATATTTTAAAATACAGAACTCAAGGCTTAGAGAATTATTTTGAATGCAGATTTACAACACGACTGGTTTTGGAAAAAAAACTGTGGAAGTGTTTAAGAGCTTCTCCAGTATTATTTATATTGCGGTGCATCCCTTTGGCATCAGAGCTGTGTTAAGTTTTCATACATCATTATGCTGATCTCTCACAGCATTACTACAAATGGTCTGAAATAAGCTTTAAAAATGTACGATAATTTGAACATAGGGTTTAGATTTTCAGGTGGGTTTAAATGTGTTGCATCCCAGAATAAGTCGTTCTTTTTTGAACATCTAGTACTGAAGATTTTCAAGATATAATTATATGCTTAATAAAAATGAAGAGAGCTTTATTAGAAATTTCTTCTGAGTATAAGACTTGGGTCTGACCAGGATGGTAGCCTGCTTCATTGGCTCTTTGGGAGTTTTACACCTCTATGGTATACAACTGAGACCCATTTGGTTATGCAAAGAGGAGAATTGGGGTTGGTAAATCAAAAAGGGGGGAAAAATTAATATTGCCAAAATAATCAAGATCAGCTGTTCTTATAAATGAAGAGTAACAATCAGCTACTTAGACCAGCTAGACTATGTAATTTTATGATTAGTCCTGCAGCTTAGAAAATCTCATTTTAGTAGGAGTGTACTTAGGGAATGTATGACTGGCATGATCAGTCTGACATTCATTTTGAGGTTCTTTGACTCTTGGTTCAGAAGTTTTCGCTGTCAAGAAAGGTCAGCTTAAGGTAGGGCATTATTATGCTACCAGTTCTGGTTAAATTTGTTTTTCAACATCAATTGTCAGTCAAGGCATTGTGTTTGAGGCTGTGGCCTTTACATTATAAAACAAATGAGAAAAAATCATTTGGTGTGTTACTCTTGCTATGTGTAAATTCTTCTAAATCTTGAGTGATTTGTGTACCAGCAATACCAGTGTAAGAGAAAAATAACACCCGTTTTGCACAAAATGTACTAATTTTTGAAAATGAAAACCCACTTTTGCATTCACAGAAAAATCTTTTGAGAATATGGATGTGATGCCATCAGGAAAATAACTGCAGTTTTGGCTTGTATTTTAATGTTTAACTTGGTTTGATTTTATGTTAATCTAGTCCCACAGTCTTCCAAAATACTTTATACTTTGAACCCTGTGTTGTGTATGGATATGAATTTTGTTTGCAGGGATATTATAAAACATAAAAAAAAAAATGGTTGAAGACTAATCAGATTTGTTATTAAAATATCGATTTGTTATAAGAAAAACATTTTAAAATGCTTTAGAATCAGTTTGCTAGTCTTTATTCATTTCTAAGTGGGCAGATGTTCTTGTTACAAAAAGTACCAAGATGCAGATGGTATTATTTGGCATCTTTTTAGAGGCTTCACTGTTACGTGTGGTGAGCTGAACGCTAAACTAATACATGATTCTTCAATGGCATTTCATATTTGCAAGGAATTATTTAAATAACTGTCTTTGTGACAGGTCATGCAAGAAAAAAAAAAAAAGCTCTTAAAAATAATAATCACAACCTAAATAGAAAGTTTTGTGTTTCTGCATGTATGGAAGTGTTTTGACTAATAATTTGAACTTGAGAATTATTTCAAACAATATAGTTCTTAAGAATCTAATACAATCATCCTTATGTAAATAAACATGTCTTTTTGTATCTCACTGTATGTGAGAATTAATGTGGATTGAGGCTGAAATTGACGTATAGCAACAATTACACTTAATTTGTTTGAAGAGAATAACATACCATGAGTAAAGATAATAGTAGTAATAAATAAGTACCTCCAAAATGGGAAGTAATTATTTTTAATTTTTTTGAGTAATCTTGCATACTGTATTTTAAACAGACCCCTGGAAACAGGCAAATTCTGGAAAATATTGCATCTATTTCAGTAATACAAAAATGAAAGCTTATGTTTTATGTTTCCTAATGTTGTCAGTCCATAATTTTCAATCCATGGCATTGCTGTTGTTTGATTGTGATTTTTTTTTTCTGCATTAGTTGTTACCCAAAGTTAAGGAATTCACACTCCTACTGACATCAATTAATATGCCCTAACTAGTGCTGTCAGGAGTAGCATCTAAATTCTTAGATTCTTTCATGCCTTTTTCTGTTGATAAGCTGTACTGTTTTCCATGGAGAATTGGAGATTTCCATGTGTGTGTAATGTAAATGCATTATATACCTTGCGTGTTACCTTAAATACCTTAAGTATTTAAGGTATTAAAATAATTAATTTAAGGTTACCATAGCAAGTACAGCTCTTGGAAGGTTTTCCTTTCTATCTTCCAGAAGACCTGCAGAAATATTTAATTTCTGATTAAAACCTTATTTTGTAGCAAGATCGTGTAGGTGGAGCTACCATGAAACCTCCAAAGTCAAAGAGTTTGCCATTCTTACTTTATTAAGCAGCTGCTAATCCTGTGGAATTTTGTCCTGGAAATAAGTTCTGTGTCTTAGGTTTTAATGGTATGCAGTTACAGGCACAATCATACACAATTTATTTTCCCTACGTTGTTATTCTAAGTTTTAAAATTTTTAACTGCTATGCCAAAACCAGTTCTTCTTTTATTTATATCGAGTATTTTACATTCTGAGTGATTTTAAGATGCCAGGCATTTCCATACAGACTATTGTGCCCAGACAAATTTTTTTTAAAACAGCAAACAAAAATGTCCAGTGCCAAGTCTGGTGAGGTTTTTTGCAACTTAGGGATCATGTATCTTCAATTTATGCCTAATTGCTTTCTTTATGTAGCTCTCATTTATAATATACCAGAATGTATAACAGCATAACATTTCAAAGAAACCAGGCATATTATGCAAAATTAAACTGCATTTTTAGAGATCTTGAATATTTTTGCTAATAGAAGTAATGTAAAACAAGACTGTAAATGAAGGATTTTGAATTTCTGTAAATTACCTTTATAAGAAAAAGATACGGAGACTGGCAGAGGTAAAGTTTTGCATGGAAGTGGGGGATGATGTTTTCTCTAAGCCTTTTGAGAAATAAAATATGAGTGAAAATAAAATATATTTATGGGAATTGAGCTATCACACAACACTTACTTTAGCTCTGATTGAGTTATTCATGGAACAATATTTTCCCAAATGTGATAATCTGTTTTTATTTTATTGTTTTTAAGTTTTTCCCAAAAAGTCCTGATTTTTATGCTTTAGCTTTTAGTTGTTTTCATGTAGCATGTTGAATATTTGCTGTTGTTGAAAGCTGTTAAACATGAGAAAAGCCTCAAAAAATTGGTGTGAACTCGATCTCTTCCTAGAAGAGGAAGTATCAGGAAGAATGAAGTATTGTTTGTTCATTCACAGGCAAAGAGAAATAAGTTACTGAATCCAGGGAATTTAAGACATCATAATACCTTTTTTCCCCCCTTGCTTTTCTTTCTTCTTTTGGGAGGGAAGAACATAGAACTTGTTTGTACAATGTAAAGGAGCACTGAAAATCTGTAAGGGATAATTGTTGACAACTTTGATAGATTATACATTCAAATATATTTTGATACTTGAATTATGTGATTGCATTTGTATGTAAAATGTTAAGAAAAACTGTGGGCACCTCTGATGTCTGTTTTGTTGCCTAATTAATCATCTTGTTAGAGGAATTTCAGGAGATTGTGTTAAATGTTCTGCATTTTGCATGAAGTAGTACTTTATTAATAGTGAAGTATATGGAATGAATGTTTGAATTCCATTTTTTGTTGCACATTATTGATGCACTGCTCGTTCTAATTGTGAGTTCATGTAATGGCAAGGTGTTATGCCTGTGATTACCTGCATGTAGCAGAAAATATGTATTTAGATTATTATGCCATTCTTTTTTTTTTTTTTTTTTGCATTTGGATTGTGTGAGTGGTTCATCCCTTATATCTGATGGAAGTTACTTATCTGATAATAATTATTTATTTTCTGTTGGGCTAAAACAGTTGTGAGTGACAGACTCACTTTTGAAATGCAGCATTTGTAACCTTGCTATAGGAATTCGATTTTCTCAGAGTAACAGAAGATACATTCCATAGTCTGTAGACCAAGAAATTCTTAAGAATACATGTATTATGTTTCCATTTTTCTTGGGTCCTTTTTCGTGTTAAAACAAAGCTGTCAAGCAACAATGTCAAAGCCATATGTCCTCCGTTAATGGAAAGTAATTTACAGGTTATTGTTTGTGTTCTTGGCTAGTAATAGAGATTAACTTGTAGGTAAAATTTGTAGACAGACTTTTTTGCGTTTTAGTATGAGATTTCTTTGTACTTGTGTCAAAATGGGGCTTTCCATATAGAAAGAATAATGTTCTCTTAAAATTTGGTAAGTGATACTTTGCTCCTTTGGATTTTTCCTGTTTGAAGAACAATCAGTATCATACTCATTTTTTTGCAAAACTTCAAATCAGAGACTGGAAGTTATTTATCAGGCAGGTATTGGTAAAGCCTGGAATAGAACCCAGGACCTTTGTGACCTGTTTACCTGATGAAGTCCAGTTTTTTTGTTTACCTTGAGCTTACTCATCTCTACAACAGAGCTTGCTAATGTTAGAAATACCTCTTAATAAAAAGGAAGACAGAACCTCTTGCCTTGATCACATGATTATAATAAAGAAAAGCCCAATAAGAGACTGATAAGTCTTTCACATTTACATTCTCATAAATATATACATACATAAGAAACAAATAGATATTAAATATATATATTTATATATAGCTGGTCTGCCTATATAGCAGTCTGCCTATTGATTCCAAAGGCCAATAGTCTGCTGAGTTAAGAGAAATTTTGAAGAAGTAGTGTCATGTGGCCCGTCATGGATTCACTATATGGAGTAATTAGGCTAAACCTTATACCCACACTAATTGCACAAGGCAAGTGGGAGAAGTTAGTGATTGTCACTGGATAAATGGTGTAAATTTGGGAAAAGACACTTGACCTCCAAAGCACTTTCCAAAGTTGCCAATAAATAGAAATTAATATAAAATGGGGATCTCAGGGTTTCTGCTGGCTACTACTGAAGGAATAACTACTGTTTCATATTTATACATCTCGCCTTTAGATGAAGTAGTTTTCTAAAAATTGAATATCAGTGTTTTGTTGGATGTTCTTCATTAGTGTAAGTGGTAAGACATAAATTTGTTTCATTGTCTGCAAGGTAGTTATTATTTTCCTTTTTTTGAAAAATATATCCAGAGTGAAAAACAATCCCTTTACAAAACATTAAGTTAACAGCCATTTTTCAAGCGAGGTTTGTTTTGTTTCTTTTTTTTTTCTTTTTTTTTTTTTTTTTTTAAGGAATGTATCATTAACTATAGTACCTCTGTCTCATAACAGCTGTGAAGTTACAACTTTAGAGTCATCATTTCTAGAAATAATTTTAGAACACTTTTCTAAATGAGTAACTAAAATTTTTCAGCAGAACTGCTGAAGTTATGCCATACTGGAAACAGTGGCAAATTTTCAAGAAATTAAGGACTTTCCTTCATAGTTATGTCATATCTAGTGTTCCATGTTTGTTTTGTGTGACCAGTCACTGGAGAATGAATATAGGAAAAGCAAATAAACTGAATAGTAAAAGGCTTTTTGACCACTCTGTTTATGACTTTGATGGCATTGGGTTGGTGCCCTTTTTGCTTGATAGTGCTCTGTGAAAAGATGTGAAGTGTGACTAAGGCAAAACCAAAACCACAACATTTATTTTCCTCCTTTCTTGATTTGTGTCCTCATTGAAGGCCTTATCACTGCTATAAATGAATATGAGGACAGTGTGGGGAACTTCTGGAGTGTGTTAAAGATAGATACTGTAAAAGATGGATTCAAATCAACTTAAACTAAGTTTTATATCCACTGCTTAATAAATGATGTAAAGAGAAAAAAAATTACCTTAGAGATTTAGAAAGCTCTTAAATTGCATGAGTGAACCAAGACATACTTCATCAAAAGAACAGAAATCAGATATGACAGTATTGGCATTTTTAAGATACCAGAAAAGGAGAAAAACAATGAGCAAAAAATTCTTACAGGAGGCAGGTGAAAATGACACAATTAAAATACAGTTAGATGGAAGCAGGTCATAGGTTTCATTGAAATCAAAGTGAATTTTTCAAGTAAAATTTCGTATGAAATGTTAATTTAATAAACTAATGGAGATCAGTGAAAGGTCAGTCTGGAATGCAAAGGGTTAAAATGCTGAACAGTGACCTGAACAGGGAGTTGTTGTGTCTCTGAATCCCAGACATACTTTATTAGGACAATCCAGCTGGTTTTCTATTTCTATCTCCTCATTATCAACACGCTTATGGTATGGCCTCTTCCCCCTCACTTCCAATGCCAAGAATTTGGCAGGGACAGCATGTGAGGAGGTCAGAGACTGATTGAGAGGAAAAATGAAGTTCAGACTGCAGCAGAGATGCAGAAAAAGTGAGTCCAGTCGGTGAAGAGCTAGGGTTTTTTGTTTGCTGTATGGAGACTACCAGCAGTTTTGGTTTTTGTTTTGTTTTGTTTTGTTTTTTTTTCTCCCTGTGAGTGTTGATTACAGCTCTGTGTGAAATTAAACTACTGACAGGAGGTTTCGTTTCACTCTTACTGAAAATGCTGTAAAATAACAGTCAAGCTCAAGAAATTGTGTATGTAAAATCAGTAGAAAAATGAACAAAGCCGAATCTTTGCTTTTTTCATAATATTTGGCATCTTTTATATATTTTAAGAAGAAAAAAAGATGAAATTGTACTGCTTTTCTTTGGAAAAGGAATTATAAATAGAAGCCTCATAGTGTTAAATTTCTTTATGTGTTGGATTGAGCTTTCTCAGCTGAGAGAAAAGAAAAACAACCTCCAGCAAATGTGCAAAGGAAGGAAGTGGGAGGAAAAAAGTCTTTCTCACACATTTCCACAGTTTCCATTTAAATATATATATATAAATATTACTGCCTTATGACACATAGTTTACATCCACAGGTTCATCAGTTTAGTATTAATATTAATGAAATTCTTTGCATGATTTGTATTGATTAAACAGAAAATAATTTGATACTTTTTGTGTCTATGGATCAAAGCAGATGGAGAAAATATATAAAGATTTTCTATAGTAGATCAGTTTCAGTTGGTAACAGACCTATCTGTATGTCCTCAAGACAATATGTAGTGCTTCATTTCAGTGTAATATGGATTATCTCAGAATTGATCTGTGGTACTGTACTAAAAAAATATTTTAAAAAAAATTTGGTTTTCATTGTTTTCCTGCAATTCCCCTGTAACTTAACAAAGTCAGTTAATTTCTGTGTGCAGGGAGATACTGATTTGTAGTTCTTACATTCCTATAATTCCTATTGAAACAGGTAGAGATTGTGTGCATAAGGAGTGTTAGGATTTAGTCATTGTCAGATACTTGATTTCCAGTTTTTTGCACAACTATTGTATACTTATAACAAACTGATATTAGTGGTGGTCTCTGCATTTATGCTGTGGGGCTAATGCTGATGTTTGACCATGTGTTGCAGTTTCAGACTCTAAGATGAAATGATTTCTCAGTGTCAGTGTTCAAATCCAAATTTACTCCCGTGACATGAGCCATGTAGTTTAGGGGCATGTGACCCTTACAAGATGTCCGAAGATGTTAAGTGTGTTAAAAGAAGAATGCAACATTCCTAGAAGGCCTTGATCCTTGAAGTTCTAAATTTCTTGTTATACTACAATGGAAGAATATTGTCCTGACTAGCATACTCTACTGAATTTCTTACAATTGTTAGTGGTGGTGGTGTTTTTAGTACATGGGAAATCCTAGCACTGAAAGGAGGCAAAAAGCATGACTTAAAAACAGAGACTGGTGGGGTATGGGATGGGAGGGGGTGATGGAGTGAGAGAGAGCAAGAGAGACTTATTTTGCTGAAAGGATGAATGAAAAGAAACAAAATTACTCTCACTGGTAAATTCAGGTACCTCCTTAATTGAACAACATGAGCACACAAGCGGGGTGCAGATAATAGACAAAGGAAAAAGAAAGGAATTCACTCTGGGCTGGGATTAGAACCTGGGGCTTTCCATATAGAAAGAATAATTTACACTTAAAGAGCCTATTCTCCTAAATGAAGGCAGAACAGTGTAGTTCAGTTATGCCAGTAAAAAATATATATGTATTAATTCATAATTTTTAAAGTAATATTTATGCTTTTATTTTTATACTATTCACAATAAACTCCTGACACTTCTGCCCCCTCATAACAGACACCTAACAATGAAGCAGCTTCAATTAAGAAGCAGAACATCAGCCTCTGGCATCTTACTCTGTTGTTCCATCTTTTTTGCTAGGGAGAATTCATTTGTTTCTTAATTAAGAAAAACACCAATAGCATGAAAAATCTGCTTATGGTACCTGAATGGTAATTAGGTGAAAGGTAAAAAAGAAACACACACATACATTCCAGTAGCAGCCAAAATGAACTTGAGCTGATAAAAATGAACTAAACTACCCTTGCATAAATCGAGGCTGAGAGAAGTGTACAGTCATTATGGCTAAGACAATATGCAAACTATCTTCAAAGAAATCAAATTGCTAGAGTGTTTTCATTTGCATGTATTAACTATTAACATAATGAGGAGAAGTGACATTGGACCCGGATTGTGTGTCTGCTTGGATTGATAACTCTACCGCATCTGCAAACAGGCGCCCAAAAATCAGACTAGTAGTCAGATCAGTGTTGAACTCTGAAGTGTGTATGGGTTTTGTGGGCTTTTTTTGTTGTTTGTTTGTTGGTTTTGTTTGTTGGTTTGTTGTGATTTTTTTGTGAGTGTTGTGGATTTTTTTTTAGTATCTGGGACCCAGAACAACCTGCTGGGATGTGGAGCGCAGTCTATCCTTTGATTTTCATTCTTTTTTAGTGTGATCCTTCTGCTACAAGCACTTCATACTTTCAAGGTAGATACCAATTTTGAGCTCTTTTCCATTTTATGTACTCCCACTTATATGGAAGGATGACTGTTACTGCATGTTAGTTTGGAGTTACTGAGTGTTTGTGTAATTACTTTGTGTTTGTTTTTTTTTTTGTCTTTCAAGACTGTTCTTATGTATTAAAATGTCCTGCTTAAGCTGTCAATTACTGTGCTCATGAAGAGAGAGGAAACTTAGAGAACTCAGACTTTAGAGAAGTCAGTTACATTCTATTTTATGTGATTACTTAGAACAATAGCAGGCAATGTTTGTGATTGCAGTTGTTACCTGCTTACATATTGGGATTAGATTTAAATTGTTGATCAACTTAGTATGTAAGAACTTATATAAATCTAGCAACTTCTTTTGTAAAAAATAAAAATAATTACAAAACCTGAAGAATTTTTCTAAATTAATCATAAAAGGAGGAAACTTTTAACTGGTATGTAATTTTTTTCCTGATTTTCTTTGCCTAAAATCTTTTTAAAGGGAATTTACTTCTTGATATTTACAGATCAAAATTTCTAAAAGGAGTTTTGAAAGAAGGTGAAATGGGACAGGAAGCAGCCACATGCATTCTTAAAAACTCAGAATTTATGTCATTTGCATAATCTGGGAAGAAATTATAATTTTTATTATGTATTTATGTATTCACACACACTGTGTATTGGCGTGATTTATATAATTCCATGTTCTTGTTCTTGAGGATTGTGACAAAATAATAAGTATTTTTGCATTGTTAGAAAGAGCACATAAAATTTCGTCTGTGAATGTAAACCCATCTTCCAAGTGGAGGAATTCCCATGTGGTTGGTTGAGTGCTGGATGCATCAGTTTGTTCACATAGCCCAGGAGTCATACTCCAGTCTGAGAGGTGAATTATGTAGAAACTTCCATTTTTGAAGACAATGTTCTTAAGGCAGCCTGACTGTGTGAGTAAAGGTATGGGGAATATCTGTCTAAATAGTGGTTTACATGTTTAAACTTGATACCATAAACAACAGACACTGATCTATAATATATTAAAGGTATTATGATAACACAAACTCTTTGCAGCTAATAGTAGCTTTAGGAAGCATGTGTAACCCAAATAATTTTAATTTTTGTTTATGTGCTCGAATGTTCAGTAATTTCCAGATGCATTGCAAACTGGCATTGAAGAATTCTGATCAAAATTTTTAATTTTAGATGGCTAAGTTTTTATTTTTACTAATAAATAAATTTACTAATGTGTAACTAAGAGATACAATCAAGGAAGAAACTGAAAACAAGCATTTTCTTTTTAAATATTCGTAAAAGTAATTTGTGAAGGTTAGAATAGGATCCCCCACAGCTCATGTGGGGCACATTCTAGTCTGGAGTCTGTTTCATCCTCAGATCTGAGAATTAGTATATAACTAGCCATACTGCAGCTTCTTATTTCTTTTGTCCTTGGAAGATTGGTATAGGAAACTCTCTACAGTGTAGGAGTAGATATGAAAATGCAAAAATTTGTTTGGTACAAATCTCTTGTAATGGTCTATTCCAGGTTTCTGTAGAATAGAAGACTTTGTGAAGGATAATGTGAATTTCTGATTATCTCTACCTATCCAGTTGAAATCTCCATTTAATGCTACCTTGAAATTCATTATGCTGACTTTTACAGAGACTATCCTGATATCATGGATCATGATAAAAAAAACCCTCCAAACCAAACAACCTGAACATAAGAAAAAATAAAAGATGTAGCTATATTTTATTTGATATCAATAAGTTTTTGTTTGCTGAAGATCTTACTTGAGGGCTTTTGCTTTCTTCTGTAGCAAAGGATCACTTTTTAAACAAGTCAAAGTTTGTTTGTTGTTACATTGTGTTGGGCACCTAATAATGATAATATAAATGATGTAATGATACAAATATCAGGATGCAGATAGGAATTAACTGTCTTAGGTACAAGAATATGGCATGACTGCCTTTCAGTTTTTAAATAAAAGTAGAATTTTAGGTATTGTAATGTATGTAAGAAATCTGTCTTTTCTCTGTATACATCTTATGCATAAAAGTCAGATGAAAAATGTTTAAAAATAATTGAAGAGATAGCTATTTCAGGATAAAAAAAGAAGTTTACTGATCTTTCCATATGTAAAGCTTGAGTATTTACTAATTCTAACTAGTATTAATTTTTTCTCCAATACTCAAATTCTCATTTGCAGAAAGTCCCACAGGGAGGCATCTTCTCATGAATTCCCATAGGATAAGGAGTAAATCTTCATCCCTTCCACCTCCCATCTTTCAAATCAAGAAATTGGACATGTCAGAAATAGTGTGCATGTATGTTTGTGTGCCTACATGGAGGATTGATAGGAGGATTCCAGAGAGCCTACTCTGAACAAACTAAGAGAAGGTTTAGGATTTTGTATGTCTTAGTTGCGTTTTGAGATTGATTTGGGGGAATTTTCACCCTCTACTACAGAATCTTGAGTTATTTTGTTTGTTAGTATTTATATCCTAGTTATATGTAGGATACCAAATTTCAGTAGACATGCCCTAATTTGAAGGCTTCATTTTTATTCAGAAGTAGAAAGGTATGTGGAATTGTTTATCAGTGCATTTTTGGATAAGATACCTCTTTGCAGCTAATAGTAGCTCAATGAAAAGACGTATTTAAGGCTTACTCATTCCTTAGTGCTGTACTAGTGTCTTAGGCAGGATCGATACACCAGAAATAGTGTCTGAAAGACCAGATCCAAAGAACCCAAGAAAGTCCTTGCGTTTAGTCTCTACCTTTATGAAAACCATTACCCTCATTGAAATGACCTGCTTCTCCTTTTGGAAGCTCTACATTGCTTCTACTTGTGGTTTCTGGCTTTTTGATGTCTGGATAGCAGGAACTGTGGAAAATATTTAAGGTCTGCCTTTTTGAAATCTGATGCTTTTTTTCAGCAATCAAAGGCTTAAATTGTTTCTGGGAGCAGCAGATACAGCTGTATGGCCAAGTCTGTTGTACCTCGTAGGTCAGTCCTGGAGCTTGGCTATGTTCAGCTTGGCTACCTGTGCTATGTTCAAGCTGGCTACCCACTCATGTCTAGTGAATGAAACTCTTCTTCCTCACAGTGACATTGCTCTGGAAATACTGTAATGTCATAAAGAACCTGTTTCCATTTACTGAAAGAAGAAAAATATTTTTATGATTTTATAAGTCTGCTAATGTTCTTAAAATAGCATTGTAATTCAAGTAATGTGTAAGAATTATAAGGACTGTAATGATAGTAATAGAATTATTAATATTTTTATAGTTGGATTTATATCCACACTAAAGAATCCCCTCTGGAAAGGGAAGAAATAACCATAAATTTGTCATATTCAGTGAAAAGGAAGGATCAATACTAAGGAGGTAGATCTGTGGGATTACCTTACTTCTGCACTGAATAAGCATCCATGTGTGAAAAATGTGGCTATACTGTGTCATTTACTGTTGGCCCTGAATGTAATTTTAAAAAGTAAACTAATTTTTCATGGTGGTTATAATTTGGTTATAGAAGAATTGTCATATGAGTCTAAAATCTGAAGTTTGAATTTAATTTAAAATATTTTTGCTTAAAATATTTTAATTTTTCTTTTTCCATGATGGAAGAAGGATGGTGTACCCATTGGGAAAAGTTTGAATAATGGTGGTAAAATGTGTCATGCTTATCACGGAGAAATGAAATTTGAATCCTGTGTTAATTGTATTTTTTGCGAGAAAACTCCAAGGAGTTTGAGGGCACATTTGGCTATGGTTATGTACACTTTTTGGCACCATTTATATACCAGTTTGCTGTGCTACTATGACTGATGGTACACGTTTGGGGAGTCTTCTGTTAATACCTCTCCTCTTCCACAAGGTTTGAATGATTTGTCAATTTTTTAAAAAATTATTTTTTAAAAATTATTAGATTTGTTTTTTATGCCAGGAGTACCTGAGATTCGGTGACAAGCACATTGGTCTTTCTTGAAGTGTATGTGGATTTTGTTGATGTTGTTTGCATGGGTTTTGTGGCTTTGTTGTTGTTTGGGTTTTTTTGTTTGTTTTTGTTTTGGAGGTTTTTGGATGTTTTAAAGTTAATATTTGTTTTAGTGTCTCTTAGGAAACACTAGATTTATTTCACCTGAGGTCCTAGGGGGACTTGCAATGAACATTTTGAGAACCTTTAATGTGCATTATCATTATTTGTCTTCTCTTCATGATAGATGTCAGAACAAAGGTAAATGCCAGCAATCTTGCAGAAGGATTATGTGGAACATTGCTGCAGAAACCAACAAGACATTTATAAATTAAAACATAAAAAAATGTTGTTTGTTTAAGTCACGAAGTTCAGCTTCTGCTTCCCCCTATCTGCACTGTCAGTACACTGCACGGGATGTGCCTGTCTGGATATCACATTGGGAAAGGAGGGAAAAAAATGGAATGTTGAAGGAGGAATGTCAGAAGGGTGTAATAAGTTGAGGTGATCTTCTCAGGATTTTTTTTAGGAGAGTAATGATCTTTAATTCTTTGTAGGCTCAGCTACAGTACTCTATTCTGCATAAATTGGAGTAACCTACAGAGCAGTCTGTTGGCATAGTTCATAGAGAGTATTGATCAGGCTGCTGAGGCATACCCTCATGTGGTTGCACATGTGTTTGTCTCCAGATATCAGAAGCAATAAGGAGCCTCAATAATTAGCCCACATCAAAATTATCTTTCCCAGTGTTATAATTTCACAAAGATATTAAATGCTTTACTTGTGCAAATTTTTATTGGTTTCCATTTCCGTTGTTCTTTAGAATCACTACTAGTCTATTTTGCTGTGTCATAAATTCTGAAATTTAGTATCAAGTGAGAAATAGTTGATGTTTCTTCGTTTTTTGTACTAGATGACTACTGCAGAGTTTACAATGTTTAATGTTTGTGAGAACATTTAGCTGGGTTCTTCGAACTGACACCAGCCACTGATCATGTGAATTGCTCTTCAAGTGCAACCTGCAGATGAGATTGAAAACCACTGCTTGTGAGCAAGGGATGTTCTTCATGTCTTAGGAATGTAAGAGCATTTTATGCAGAATATGGTATAATCTTTCTAATTTTACTTCCACAATACGTAAGAATAACCATGCATCTCATTTCCTTTATGACAGAATGCAAGATAATTTTATTTCCCATATCATTTTTGCTTTAAGTGGGGGAAAATAAATACCACATTAAATTTGGGGACTAGAAACCAAAAAAAATATAAAAATTTGCCTGCCTGTTTTTTGGTTTTTTTCTAATGGTTTTTACTAAGTTGTTGAGATACCTGATAGCATGATACCTGATAGGAAACCAAAGATACTGAAATCAAATAGAATTAAGATCTTACTGAAACCATGCTTTAAAGTTATTCTTACTATTTTAGATTAATAGTTACAACTTTACTCTAAATAAGAGAAGCGAGTAATTTTTCCCCAATCCGGTGATGACATAGCATTTTTATAAATACCTTTCTAGTGTGGTAAATGTTAACCCTTTGAAGCACACATGAGTCTGAATTTGACTGAGAGCCACAAGGCATTTGCCATACATTCTGGAGATAAAAAAAGGAAGGGAAACATAGTGAGGTGTTCACAGCAGGTCCCTAGGGATACCACTATTTCCTTACAGAATGGCTAAGCTGTATATGCAGTTAATTCTGAGAAGAAACAGGTGATCCCCTGAGCAGTCACTTCCAGCTCACCCTCTCCCATGTCACGGGATTCAAGCCCACCATCAGCTGTGAGCTGGTGAGCTGTGCAATTGGTCATGTCACAGCTCTAATATGCAAACATACCTGCTGTCTAAAACAAATGTGTCCAAACACGTTGCCTTCCTAAGCCACCTCTCGCCTGTAGTCGTGCTTTCCAAGCCTAATGCTGTAAAAACTCTACACATTGATATGAAAAGTTCTAGGAATCTATTTTCACTGCTGCAGAGAAGTGTGTAAATTCAGAGCCTGGGAGAAAATAAAGCTTGTAAAAACTGAAGGGTCACACTAGAAATGCCCAGTGCTGTGGTAATTTTTTTGTAGAAATGTGAAATTCATCTCTTGTTTATTTTTGGCTTTATGACTGTAGGATGAAATTACTTTTTTTCTGGAGTAGCTGAGTGTATGCGCAAGGAGAAGGCTGAAACCTAATCCATCCAAATGAAATCTTGCCGTTTTAAGGAAGATCTAATAAAAGGCAGTAACAGGTTTTTGGGTTGAGGTTACAGTTCTAAGTGGAATGATAAGTCACATTTAAGTGGCTTATCAAAGCGATTGAATATATTTGATAAACTTGTATTAATGTACCATAGTTTTATCTTGCTATTTGATAATCTTCTACTATGAAACTATATAAAACACCATCCCAAGAATTTATAAATAGCTGAAATAAAAAGATTATGAACTTTCAGTTTGTAGTTGATACAATAAACCTACTTGAAATTGCTTCAAATATTTAAAATGTTTTTGCTAATGCATTGGCTCCCAGCAGTAGGAATGGTTCAGGTAGCAGGCTGCTAGCCAGTTACCCTTGCCATATAGTCAGGGATTAACCAATGAGCTTCAAAATAAAACGTGGAGAGAGATGCCTTTGAGATACTTGGTACAAAAAAGTAGTTAATATTTCTGGTTTTTGGAGTCAGGAATTTGATTAAGATACACTAAATGGAAATCCATACAAAACCAGTTCCGATTTTTGGAGGAGGGAATGTGATTAAGATATACTAAATGGAAATCCATACAAAAACAGTGAAATTGTTAGAATATTCAAATATGCCTTACTGTAACAAGAAAGCACTGTAATGTACTGAAATCAGCAATAGAACAGCTGTGTTTTAAAGGACAGTACTTTGAATGTCACTTGACAATTTGCTTTCAATTAGAAGTAATTTACAGGAAGATGCCCACAAGCTAATCTTTACAGGATAATTAAGTTCCATTTTCTTTACTTTTAATTAAAAAGCAGAAAAGATTTAGCTGATCCATAAAAAATGTTCTGTTTAAACATTCATCAGACTTCACACTCTTTTTTTTTTTGTTATTTGTTGTAGCAGATGTTATCAAAACTGCAGTCTGCTCTGTTTTAAACCCAGTATATTTGGGAAGTGAAACACGAGTTGCAATAGGCGTGTACAGCTGAGGTATGATCATTTAGCTTCTCTGTATTTGAATAGCTCTAAAATGATATCCATACCCTGGGCTTTAATCTTGCTCCTTCCATTGCTTGCCGTTGTGGTGAGAGAAAGCAAAGCAGATGAACAGCTCTGGGGATGCTAATTTTCCTCTTGCTTTCCTAATGCCATTAAAACCTGAAGTCTAAATGTAAAGATGAAACAAGTATCTTTGTTATTAAATTTGCATGTTAGCAAAGTTGACTGCATGCATGTAGAATTGATGAAAACAAGAATTCCTTTGCTGATTTCACATTGAATGAAAATAAGGTGCAGTTTATGCCCAAATGTCTGGACACACAGATACTTGTACTGCAGTGAGTTAGTGCTGTTCCTAAGGAGGAAAGATGTATCTGTTTTTCCCAGCTATTCCCTCATCATCTTTGCAGATTTTAAGAAATGAAAGGAAATTTTGTTCTAGATTTTAAATTTTTCCTGTGTGCTGTGAGAAGTTCTACATATGAAAACTGAATCGCCAATACTTGTTTAAGTGTGAGATCTAATTATTTTTTTGGTTTACAGCCCAGCTACTTCAATGAACCTGTGAAATGGTATGTAGCCGAGTTGTAATCTTAACAAAAATATCTGAATGCTTGTGTTAGGTCTGAAGCTTATTCTTTATAGATGTTCAACTCAAAATTGACCATGTTTCCATGATCACTTTAGAATTGAGAATAAAACAATAGAATCATTATGTTTTATGTTGAAAGGGACCTCCAGAGATGATTTAATTCAACCTCCTGCTTAAACCAGAACCTGTTTTGGTAAGGTTCCCAGTCAAATGTTTTATTGTCTTCAAGGCTGGAGATTCCATAACCTCCTTCAGCAACTAGTTCTACAGTTTTGCAGTCATCACTGTCATTTCTTTTTCTTTAACATTTACTCAGAATTTCCTTTGCTATGTCTTGTGTCTTTTGCCTCTTATCCTATCTCTGTGGGCCTGCAGGGAAAGCATGGCTTTGCTCCTCTGGAACCTCCCATTGGGTATTTGAAGACAGTAGGAAGAGTTCTTCCTAAACCTGAACATCCCAGCTGTCTTGATTTTCCCTTGCCATGGTCCTGTGGCAGTCTTGTGCTCCTCTGGCAGGCTCACTCCAAAACCATCACGTACTGCAAAACCCCAGACTAGATGTGGCATTTAAGATTTGGTCTCACAGTTGCTTTTTAGAGGGAAATAATCATCTCAGCCTGCTGTCTAGACTTGCTTACAGCTATGGATGTGGTTGGCATTTGCTGCTGCAAGGGCTCACTGCTGATACAGCAAAGCTCATACAGCAAAGCTGTTTTTCAATACATTCGTCCTCAACTTGTACTGGTACCTCAGATTTATCTGTCCCAAAAGTAGAGTTTAGAATTTGCCTGTGCTGAACTTCATGTTTCTGACAACCCAGGTCTCCTTTGTAGCAGCCTTGCCTTCTAGTGTGTCTTGGTAGCTTCTACCATTTTGATAAAATTTCAAACTTGCTGAGGGCACTCAGTTTTGTTGCTCAAGCCATTAATGAAGATCTTAAGTCATATTGACTCCTGAGGGATGCTGTTAAGATAGGAACTCATTAGATTTTGTATTAACCGTCTAAGGCTGGTGATCTAGCCAGTTTTCACTTTATAAGACCAAAAATGCAACCCATATGGTAGGAGGTAAATATTCTTAAAACGTTTGAAAGCTTTTGAAAGTAAAGGTATTTTTTTTCCATAAATTGATACTAGAATTACAATATCCAAGTACACTGGATTGTTCTGTGTTGCAGTTATTGAATTCTTTTATCTAAATAAAAGTTTCTACGTATTTCAAGGTCTAGATTTGCCTTAAATTATCAGTCTGATTAACAAGAACCTTCTAAGTGGTCATGATAAGTAGACCTTGGTGTAATTAAAAGTTAGTAGTCCACCTGGTCTGTAAAAAATAGAACCAAATTTCCAGAAATTATTCTCAAATTGAACTCTTAGAGAATTCTACATTCAGAACTGTCTTGCTTGGAAAAAATGTCTTACATTTTTAAGCCGTGCTACTGCGCAGTCACCTGTTTGTACGTAGGCACATATTTAGGAAACATTTAATATGAGCTATTCAAATTACTTCAGCTATTGCTTCTGTCAGTTTTAACTATTTTTTACTATTGCAACTTATAATTTCATTGTATGGAATTCTCTCTGCTACTATTAAGAGGCGGAAGGAAGTAAAAGTGATTTCTTGTTGTAATTGGCATTCTTGTGGGTTTTTTAAAATAAATTTCTAAGCATGTTTACTTTCATCAAAAGGCTTATGGATAAATGAGGATACACTTATGAGTCACATTTTTAAAAGGCTAGAGGACTGTATGGAAATAAATTTGAGCATGTGCTTATTTGCAGAAGAATCACTTCATAGGCAGTTAAATAGATGATGTATGGTCACTCTTAGTGCAAAAGTCTTCAACTATCTAATTGTTTGGCATCCAAAATAAGCTAATTATTGAGATTCCTCTGTGGGAAGGAAAACAAACAGTTTTACAGCGTGATTAATTTTTTTTCAGTTTTGCACCCTGCTTCAAGATTTGCTTTAAACCAGCATGATATTGAGAAAGCCAGTGATGGCCTCTTCCTTTGCCTGTTAGTTCATACGCTGTTCACATATGGCACAAATTTTTGTGTGTCTGTAGAGCAGACTGGGGGAAGGAACTGCTCCAAGTGAAAACCAGCTTCTCTCTCCATTCCCCATGGTTCAGTTTTATTTCAAATGAGTTTCTTTATCTAGTTCACCTGGTGGCCACAGAAGTACTTTTGCTAATCCAACAAGGAGGACAGCATGACTTTAAGAGCAGGCAGAAGGGGTAGGGCAGCCAGCCTGTTTTGGGAATGCAGTCTGCTGGTGTCAGCATAAGGAGATAATAACACTACATTGCTAGACAGCTCTTTTAGGATGGAATCACTCCAGGATGCTCAAAAATTATGCTCTGCTTTGTTTGAAATAGTAGGTAGTGATATGTAATTAGTGTAGCAGATATATTGGTTGCTTACTCTAATTTTGCATAAGGCAGAATACTGTCTGTCTTGAAGGAGAATTTTGTTTAAGAGACAGCTGCAGCATTTTTTCCTTATATGCCTTAGAGCCTCTATACTTATGTATACACTTTTGTAAGTGAACTTTCTGTGGCACTTTTCTTAAAGATGTTCTTATTCTTTCCTTGTGAGTAAAGAATACAGACATAAACTCAGATTAGTGTAAGAAATTATCTTTTAAATATTTGCTTTAGAAAGATAGAACTAGATAGAAGAGAACTGTTAAGTCTTTGTGATACTAGTTCACTTTGATTGTACAAACTAGTACAATAGTGTTGCTTTTCTGTGTACAGAAAACTTAGTTATGCTTAGCAATGTATAATTGAATAATGTGTTCATCAAATGTGTGGTTACTTTTTGGTAACTGGATAATCAGTGAAGCTTAACACTTCAGGGGATTCAGTCGTAGTCCTGAGATGGGAGTCTTGATGAATAATTTGAGATCTAGTCTGATCCATTAATGCTGTGAATATAATTTGGGTTGAAGTGTTCCCAGTTACTTCATTAGTGGAGTTCAGATGATTTGCTTTGATGGACAGGGAGAACATGATAATTTGCAAAACTGTAAACAAAACAGTCAAAAATTTTCCTGCTTCAAACCCAGAAAGGTGAAGATAGTCTATTTTATATTCTAAACCTAAAAGATGTTAAAATTTCAATGATGTCTCACTAGTATGTCATTTCAAGATGATATTTTAGCGTTATGACTGCAGCATAGTTGCCTGAATTTCTATGCAGAGCAACTTTTCCATTTAAAAATTATTTTGCTTAGCTTCAGTGATTTGCACTTAGTCTTGTAAATCCAAAAATATTATCAAATCAAGAAACAAGGTATTACTTGAATCCTTCTTTTTGATGAATGTTAACAGAACTATTAAATGTAATATTGTCTTGTTTCTACTGCTTTGCTTCTCTCAATCAATTTTAGGTGAGAATTTTAAGGGTTTGAATTATATATATATCTATCCTGTGTTTCATTATGAAGGCAACATGTCTGCTGAGAAGAAAACCAATGAAATTATGACTTTAAAAATAACTTTCCATGCTCTTGTTCAATGTACTTTGTACAGTATTTTAAATTTATGGTACAAATTGTCTGAAGACATCACTGGCATACTTTAGAGACAAGGGAGGAACGGGTACTAATGGCGTTCACACAAGCAGTAATTAGCTATGCCAATAAATAGGACAATTTAATAAATGAGTTACAGCAAGAAGAGTAAGTTGCATAACAAATAATTATGGGACTTTGGTACTTCAATTATGAACAAAAGACCAGGGTGTAGTAAGGTGTCTCAGAAGAAATGTTGTATGTGGTTTCATATTAACTATAATATGACTTAAAATGATATTACAATAACTCATTTAGTAGTGTTATTTTAATATTAAAATATTAAACCCCTGTATCAGAGAATATTACAGTATTATAAAAATAATATTTTTCAACCTGAAGTATAGTTAATCTTAAACACTGAGAAGTGTGCAGATTTGACATGAGCATTTAGTGAGTTTGTGAGAATCCGAAAGCTGAGGAGGGACTGGAAAGATTTTACAGTAATGGTTCTCTCTTTTATGTAATATTCAGTCATTTCACCTCGGATTTGCTTTGCTTTAGAAATTTTCCTGAATGCACAAAAGCAGTCAGAAAAATTTTGTATGTGTATGGAGGATGGGGAAGTGATATGAGGAAAGGGGAGAAAAGAAGCTGTCTGGGGAAGTGAAGTTGTCTACATGTAGCTTAAGGAAATACAGCATCAAGTAATGGACAGATGGGACAGTTGTTTGGGAAGTTGCAGTTAATTTTTACTTAGTCTACAAACTATTGCTATTGCTTCTCAAATTTCATTATTCAGTTGCTGCTAGAAATTGAAACCAGAATAATTTATTTATTACTGTAGTTACTGGAATATTTGAACACAAGGAGGGAAGAGATGCTCTCACAGAGTCTGATGTATACGTGGTGTGCTGTGGTCATTTTCTCTTTTAATGGATCAGCCATATCTAATCCATTATATCTTCTGAAGGAGTGTCAATCCCTTGCCTACTCTGAAAAGGTGTAGCATTTTGGGGAGTCAATTTACCTAGTGTTAATCATGTAAAAGGTAAGCAATTAGCTAGTTCTGTATGCTCACTAAGGAGTGAGCATTTCCTGGGCACTGAATTTTACCATGATAATGCAGATACCCATGAATTAACCTGGTGTATGTAAATATGATACATACATGCATATACACATGCTGTAAAGGGAAAGTTGTACTAAGGAATGAATATCCAACCTGAAAGCAGCAATACTCCTAGTCTCTTTTTGAATGTGACTGCTAAGAGGAATTTATTTTATTTATGTAGCACCTGTCATTATCAAAGCCCTGAGACCCTATAAGACAATAAAATAAATATGATAAATAAATATAAAACAAAGTCACCAGGATTTTTAAATGGGAGCAAAGTTTAAAGGAATGGCAATATATCCATGCTTTGAAACTCTCTAGAGAAAAAAAAAATTACAGAGGGGAGTTAAATAGATTTTAGGAGAGAGAGTACTCAGTACTTCCTGTAGAGATACAAAAGTTGTAAATACTGGATGGTACCTAAATGATGATATCTGTCAGAATTGGATACTCTATTGAACTCAGGTTGGTCTGCCTGAAGGCTTTAAAATTCATCAGAAGGGAATATCTAAAGTCACTGTAACTTGTAAGCTTACTCTTTAAGGAACACAAGGTGAACATAATATGATGGCAGTACAATTGGGTGACTGGACTCAAGGACCAGATCCCCCAGGATGTATAGTTCTTTTGGAGAATAGTTATTTGAAAGCGAAACTAAGGTCTTGCATCTTCAGTTATCAGTTAAAACTTTCAGTGGGGTAGGCACCTGTTTAGGTGGACCATAACTTTTAGACCCATAACAGAGTGACTTCTGTCTGAACTCACCTAAGTTCTTTTCAAAGTCATGAAGAGATCTCTTTAGATCAGCATAGCTTATTGTGGTGTATGTCCTTTAAGATGAGGAAAAAGTCAGGAAAAATGGCAAATGGTCAAAATTTAGAACATTTATGATACTTTAGAGTACTGTAGGAATTCTTTTATTACCAGTATTTCAGGATGCCCTCATGATTCACTAAGTAGGTTAGATTTGAAATGAAGGTTAAGAAAATAGCTAAAAAGAACCCATCCTGCTTCTCCCTCAGGAAGTCTCAATTTGACATCTTTGTGCCCATGAGAGACTACAGATAGCTTATTTGAAGCTCAAACAGTCTCCGAAGTATGGTGGCCTATTAGCTAACAGACAAATACATATAGTATTTGGTAGTAATAGTTACTGTTGTGTGACAACATTAGCCTCTCAGCCTAATGAGAGCATTAGGCTGAGAGGCAGTCTTCTTGGAATACTTGCTGCCTACTTTATGTTTGCTAGAATAGCTGTAGGTTTGATTTGGGTTCCACTTCTACTGATAGCTGAAGATCTAAACTGATTCTTAAAGGTAAACCCATACTTGCCAACCCATTTATGAATATACTTGCTTTTCTTTTGGCAACAGTCCAGCTTGACTATAGAAATTTTCACTTGAGGTCATCTCTGCTGATCTTTAACTTGTGAACTGTGCTGATATGCCTTTCATACTGGTCTGCTGGGTAGACAAGTGCTAACTTCAGTGATCTTGTCAGAGACCTCAATAAACAGTTTCTACCTTCTGTTCCTGGTGTCATTCTGATACAGAATTTTTCAGTCTCTCTACTATGCAGTTAGGAAGATTTGCTGCTCCACAGAAGCCCTTTTTTTTCTCAGTAACGTGTTCTGGTATACTTTGCTTTTCTGGAGTTAAAATTAAAACTTGGATCACTTTTTTCCTAAAGTAAAGCTTTATGAAAAAGCCTAGCAGTTAAAGCTTACGTTTTGAGCTTAGTTGTACTGTAGTTGATTAGCAAGTACTTTGTGACAGTCAGTAAATTTCCATAGGTAGATTTTGTATGATCTAGAGGTCTAGAACCTGACGGCTTCCTCTGACAGTGTTTATAGACAAGCTTTATTGTAGATTAGGACTCTACTTTCAGAACTTAGCAAGCACCTCTGGGCCTAATTGTGAAGCTGAGTAGAGGCAAATGACAAACATTTGTAGTTCTGATCAGTAACTCCTGTCCTTTCATGAACAGTGGCCAAAATGTAATTTTTTCGCTGGTCTTGAAAACTATGTCCAGTTCTCATGATATTTGCTGCACTTCTGACTTTCATGAATGAATTGGAATTTTCCCTAGGATGTTCGAAGACTACTCTGTTCTGTCAGAAGAGATAATGAAGAGCTTTAATATTAATGGTGAGACAATGATTCTGACAAACTTGCTTTTATACTTTGCAGAAGAAAAATGACAAAATGATTGTATCTGCAAATTGAGTAGACTCTGATGAACAAAATTTTAAACAGGTAAAAGCTTGCTGATCCCAGGACAGCTGAACAATCAGACAGAAATGTGTGATGCATCATCTTGCAACCTTATTATTGGTTTGGATTATTACTGGTTGATATCTTTCCTCATGGCTGTTGTAGTTTATTCTTACCCTGATATAAACACAAAGTTTTTTAACAGCATTTGAAGTAAATGAAAATATTTTGTCTGCTTCAGCTGCTGTTAAGTCTGGTTGTAATAAATATGAATGTTTACAATTGTGTGATTCAGCACACTTGTTAAAACTTCAGGAAATATCACTCAAGCATAAATATACTCTACCTACTGTTTCTGAGATCGGTGAATGAACATATAATTGACAAATGTAGTTTTTTTTTACTTGACTGTAATTTATGGATTTTTGTGTACCCAGTTCCTGCTAGGTGATTATTTCTAGCACAAAATGGAAAGTAATAATAAATAGGTCTTTGCATTTCTGTAATATCCAGTGTCAAAGTGCTTAAATCATTAATTGATCAAAATTGCTGTGTGGCTGTGGGATTGGTAAGGATTTAATTTCTGAAGTGAAATCATCACTTAGTAGAAGAGTTGTTTACAGGGAAGTTGGAAGCACAGATATCACTCCAGATGTGTTCCTTCTATGAAGCCTTCTCTCATTCAGTCTTAATGTCCCTGCCAAGTTTTTGGCAGATTGGCAGCTCTTTCTTTTTAATCTTTTTAAAAATAATTTTCAGCATTTACAGTGTGGTACAAATATTATCAGTAGATGGTTCCTTTTAAGGACTGAAGTACTGTAGATGCCAGATACAGGTTTCAGAGTTTTAAAAATACAGGTATCTGCCTTAGCTGGTTACTCTGAGTCCCTGTGTGAAATATTTTGGGCCACATCCTCCCTCTAGTTTGCGGGAGACTTGTGTTTCTTCAGAGAATGATGAGTTACTCTCACACTGAGTTTGAAGAAAGACAGGATACTTGATGAGTACTGCAGAACTACTTCTGAGCTCCATGAGGCTTGAGGCAGGTGCCACACACCTTTAGGTAAAGTAGCCTTTACTCCTTGGAGGACCTGGCTGAGATTTGTGACTTAGCTGAACATATCTGCCCTGTATCAACTAATTAGGAGGCAAGGACTGTTTTTTATAGATTTATTTGGGTCCCTTTACTGTTCCAATTGTAGCTAAAATTTGGTCACACAGGAAGCTGGAATCATTTTACTTTTGATAACATAGCCTTTTTGATACATTCTTGAAATAAAGATCAGTGAAACTGAGGCATTGTCTTACATTAGTCAACTTTCTACTATTCTGCAATAGTAACTGTGTTATACTGGGTTTTACACTTCCTGCTTTGTTTATCTGCTTTCAGTAAATGATTTCCCTGGGCAATATCTTATCCTTACATCATATTTCTGGTATCTCAGTAGCATATGTGGTACCCACTGGAGCACACTTGGTAGTAATGTCTTCATGATGCTTTCTAATGTCTTGTCGTCAAATTGTACATCCATCTTGTGCTTAAAGATAAACAGATAGCATTGCTGTAATCCAAAGAGCACAGCTACAGCTCTTGATCTGTGTGAGTAGCCCTGAGAACACTGGCTTTCTGTCTCTCAAGATCTTATTATTAAATCCTATGAGCTTTGGATCAATCATACTCATTAACTATACCAAGAATTCTGCTTTAGCTCAGTAAGGTCATGTAGGACTGATAGTAAGTTAGAGGTGATTTCTTTTAAGGTGTAACAAGCTGTATTCCTCTGTCCAGGTCTAGTGAGCTTATTAAAGGGAAGACTTTCTGTTCAAAGGAAGATGAATTATAACCAAAATATTTCAACAAACAAATAATTCCATGATTTAGAAATCTAAGTAAGTGTCCTGTCTCCAGAAGATTTCTCCTAAAATAGAGTGCTATAGACAGTAAGTAAAAGATAGAGCAGAATTGGCCACGAACGTCTGTAAGAATTTACTTCCTTTGCTTTTCTTTAAACTTCTCTAGTCCTGAAAAAGTGTTATGTGGCTGAAAGTGGAAAAAAGGCTGCTCCAGTATTCCTTTGAAAGCAACAGATTAATAACTAATACAGAGTATATTTAACAATTAGAATGAAATAGAATTTTTATAGAGAATCTTATATGTAATGTTTTCGTGTAATGGAACCAGGTATAATTGGCTGAATCACAGCAGCTGCAGAGCATCATGTAGTAACACAAGCCAAGAAAAATGTTATTTAAAGGTGAAACCCTAGTGCCACTGGTTACCTCTGCCATGTTAGATTTCCAGAAGTGAGACCTATCCTTTGAAAAAGGGTCTGGAAGGATAGAAGCTTGGCTGAAAGCATAGATTTAAATACAGGTAAATGTCGTAACTGTGTATTCAAGCTTCAGTCTGGAATTGCAAGCTGCAGTTGTTCGGCTGAAGAGGTGGCAAAACTTGTATTAAATCATCATGTATTGTTCAAGACAATTCCATGGGCAGGATTTTGTATGCGTGTTTCCAAGAAAGGAACAGCCTGCTCTGCTTTAAACTGGTTATAGATACATCTGGTTAAAGATTTGTGTTGTATCAAATAAAATAATCCAAAGTCAATTCAAACAGTGGTAACTGTATGCCAGTGTATGTAAAAAATATACATATGAGTTCATTAATATTAATTCTAATACAGCAGTTTTGTGTAGGTAACAGTGACTAAAACTGTATTGTAGAACTGAATTATTACATTTCTTCTTGGGTCCTGAGGAAGTTCTGACTTCCACTATTCCTGTGAATATCTTTTGATAATTATTTTATTGCTCCCGTAGATGAAGCATTAAAGATTAAAGTTTCTTGTGAAAAGCCTGGTCGGGGAAGTCAGATTGTAAGAGGATATTGTGCCAATTGCACTTTTTATTATTTGCACGTTAGAACAGATTTATAATTGATCAGTAATTTGAACATTAGTTGGATGCTGGTGGATCTCATATTTGAAAATTTTTGCTTATTATTATTATATAATAATTATTAATTATAGTACAAAGCACATAGTAATTAAATGCCTAGGTCTCTCATGAAGTTTATAGGTTTTTTTGATGCCATTAGTATTCTGATCTTTAAAAAAAAAATCTCAAGACTACAACTAGTACTGTACTGAAAGTCAGATTGCTGTGGTGACAGAAGACACCATAGATGCACAGTCTTTAAATTGCAGGGGTATTTTCCTTTTTGCCTGAATTCAACTTCTTGCACAGTCTGGATTGTCATTCCTTGGCATGCTGGTTGTAAACATAAATATTTCAAGGGATATAGTAAATGTACTTCCAACAGAATTAATAAGGAGGGTTTGCTTTTGTTCAGAGCGGGCTGTCCTCTTCAGCAGTGGTTTTGGTAAGGCTGAATGAAATGGAGGCTGCTGGAAGCTACAAGCTGATATGAGGTTCTTAAACAGCTTGTTGGAAAAAAGAGGATGCATTTAGTAAGGTAGATAATTCAAAGCAGTGTTTTTTTCAGCAAAAAGTGACTTACTGAATATTTCGAGAGAGGTACAACTCTTACACAGAACTGTGTGTGCCCTTCCTTAGAAAGTGCCTACCTTAAAACACAGATTATAGTTTGCTTTCCTTTTCTTGACTTCTTGTTCTTGATCACCAATGAAATCACACCAGATACAGGAATATTCCCCATAAAATTCTAAGATACTTTTTTTGCATTAGAAGGCTTTTTGATTCAGAGGTTAAAGTAAATTAAACTTTATAAAATACAGCAGATTATAGATTTTACTGTCTTAAACAGAAAGAAATAAATAATGTATCAATGTTTTCAGGTAGAGAACTAATTTTTTGTACAAAATTTTAATTTTCAAATAAAATTTTTACCCTTCATTGGCCTAATTTTTACTGGATAGGTTTCATGACTTTGAAAAATTTTTTCCCTGTGAAACGTCAAATAAGAATTTCTTTTCATAACATCTGCCAGCATAGAGTATGTGCACACCACCAAAAAGAAGCACTTGCAGTGGTGCGTAGGATAAAGTTAGAAATTTGGCTATAGAACTGTTGGTTCATTTCTACTGGGAAAAATCTTCTTGGTTCAGTGCCCAAATGATGCTGTAAGGTAAACTGCTTCAGTTTATACTCCTTTGAAGATTAAAATACTTGAATTATTTAGGGGGCAGGGGGAGAGGGGGCTCTCATTTTTTTTGTTTTTGTTTTTAACCCTGTGATCCCAAAAAATTCACATCTGGTTCAGAACAGTAAGTAACTAAAATTAATGCTTAAACCCCACACCTCCTCCATTGACAGTGAAGAATATTATACTTTTCACCTTTGAGATGAATTAGAAAACAAATCTTAAGATTAGTACGAACAAATCTTAGGATTTGTTTGGATATTTTCAGAGATTTTTAAATTACTCCAAATTTGTAAGGAGTATTTATGAGTCTAACAAAATACAAACATTCCTAGGATCAGTTTAGTCTCTTTGGGGTATTTCTGTTGCCATGATTTAGTAAAACATTCCCCAGAAATCAGTATGGCATGAAACAATATAGGTTATGACATAGTAAATATTTGCATTTAATAAGAAATATCTGCTAAAGAATCAGTACAAAATGGAGGGGGGGGAAAAAAAAGCAAGGGTCATGAGGGAAAGAAAATTTGAAAATCTTCTGTGAAAAGAGAGAAGCCCCCATCAAGGCTTTATCTATCATATAGTTTCCAGTGTCTGTTCAACAGGTGTTTTATTTACTTCAGAGACCTCTTTTCGTTCACTGTAGCACAGAGACCTTCATCATAGTCATATTTGTCATTGTTGACGTGGGTAGAAACACCAGTGTAGGTATGCACTGATTTACCTTTGAGCTTTTGTGTGATTTTGGTGACTGTCAACCACAGTCACTATTGAGAGAATCTTACTGTCCGTCTTTGGACATTGACATGCAAGAGGCTTATCTGTGCTTACATACTCTAAAAGGAACCACCCGAAGGAATGTTATTCCTGTTTATATTCCCATTACTCATGTCTTAAACCAAGCTTTTGTTACATTGAAGTTGATGAAGGTCTTGTGTTCTTGACTAGAAGATAATTTTGGTCTGGAGTTAGCAGGTTCATTAGTAGTCATCTTGATGAGCCTGCAGTTTCCTCTTAAAAAAAAGTTTAGACTGACAGCAGATCACTCTCCTGGATGACTCTGAGTCTAGAATGGACTCTTGATACCAGTTTGAGTATATCAATGTATATTTTGAATTTGCCTGCATTATAAATAGCCATACTTAACACTGATCAGATGAAGAAGTACAAAATGTTCTCTTCCAGCCTTTTACAAAGAGAAGGAATTTTGATAGTTAGGATGAGCACCAGATACTTTTTTTTGTTCCAATGATAATTTTCACTGGAAGTAAGATATGAATGCATCTGCTATGTTCACTAGTTTTCATATTTTTTAATAGCTTCTAGACTGGGTGTAGAAATTACTTAAATTGCTGGCATGAGCACTACAAATAGTAGACTGCTAATTGTGTATTAAATTGTGTTGAAAGCCATCAAACCTTTTTGAAAAATTTCTCTCTTGTCATGCCCCCATCCCTGCTACCCCCAGGAATCAGTCTTTTATAAAGATTTTGTAGAAAACTCAATTTTTAAAAGAACAGATGTGGTTTTCTTTAGGTTAAGTCTCGTGTGAAAACATTGTAGTACTTAGCTAAAAAATTTTTCAAGATATTTAAAAAAATTGATCTCCTTTTTGCTGTTTAGTTCAAAAAGATATTTCCGAGGATTTCTCATGTTGCAATTCCTACTCTATAGCTTCATTTCAGTCAGATAATAGGGCTTAATTTTAAAATGCTTGTTCCTGATACATTTTTCTCAAAATATATCTGAATTCAACCTTTTTTTGTTCTACTAGTATTATTCATTTCATCTTACCTTTAATATAACTCGTGATGAAGCTAATAACAACTTGGTGTTACGTGTGTTTTTGTCCATCAAGAATATGTTATCTATGATTTTAAAGACAAATATCAAAGTTTTGAGTCTTCTAGAGTACACATGTAATTGCCAGAGCAAAGAAGTAACCAACAATAGAGACATTAAAAGACAAGTTTGCTAAAAAATATAAACTAACTTAATAAAAATAATTTATCAATGGATCTACAATACAGCTTAGCTTAGTTCTATACAGCTTGAGCCTTGCTCCAAAACAGTTTTCTATTTATTTGGTTCTAACAAATGATACTTTCTTGTGCTGCAGTCCTGCATATATATGGTCATAAATCAGCTGTACAGATCTAGACCAAGGTGCTCCCTTCAGTGTTGAGCAGCATTAGGCTCTTCTGCCTTACTGTATATTTGATTCTGAGGCTTAAACCAAATATGGCGTATTTGTGTTTGTATTTTATAATTGGAAGGCTGTGCCCCATGAAGTGTGAGATTTGAAAAGTATTTGGTTCTAGGCACAATGGTTTGTGAATGTTGTGGGGACGGCTGCAAAGGACATGAGGAGGAGAATACCATGAGAGAGTCTGGCAGGAGGAAACAAAGTGTGCTTATTTTTTTGAAGACTGCTTCAAATTTCTCATCACAAACTTTCCCTCTCACCCTGTTGCTTTCTTTTCTACGTTAAAAACCAGAGCCATTCCTTTCATCTGGTATTACCTGTTTTGGTGAAGGCACAAATACTTTGGTTTGCATTGTGTACAACTCCCTGAAATTTGATACTGCTTGCCAGAGAAAACTGGAAGGACATCTGAGAACATTAACTGGCAACAGAATAACCCTTAAGGATATTTCAAGCCTGGATATTGATGATGAGAAAAAAATGCTGTTCTGAGTGTTTCTTTTGCTGGGACATCAAGAAAACCCTCAAAAGCGTGCATAAAAAGAAAGCATATCTAGCAGCCTTGTGCTAAATAAATAGCAATTAATGTTGGCAGTGGCATGATAACAATAGTTTCTCCAGTAGTATTGACATAATAATCTAATATTATTGATAGTGATAATATATGAAACAGCTGTAGAATGTTCTAAACTAAGGTATATTGAACCACTGTATATGATAGCAGTTGCGTGGCAATTATGGCAGAGGAGAGGAGGAGGAAAACGAAGCATAGAAGAAAATTATTAACCAGTAAAAATTGATGTCTGCTTCAGTCTGCCATTCCATGGTCTGGTTTTCTTATGCTTCAAGTCTTTAAATATTTTCTGGTTCTCTGTTGTGAACTGAGAGGAGAACTCACAATTCCTCTCCTCATTCTTCACGCACAGGAGTAGCAATATAATGTAATGCATGGTGACATGTCATATTATTGCAGACTGTATGCATTTTAGTAATGTCTCTTCTATAAACATGTCCATCTTGAAAATTAATTATTTTTGGAAAAATTTTTGTTACCATATGGCATGACAATGTCACACAACCTGTGACAAGCACCGCAGGAGCTGCTTTTTGGTGTTTCCTTCTGTATTATTAACCATGGCTAACCATTTTTGTCAGTATTGCTATTATATTTTACACTTTGATTTCAAATATCTTCTTTTAAAAGCAGTATTGAAATTGATACTGTTTGATTGTACAACTCACTTGAGTTGGTTGTCTGTGTGTCTGTCATGAGTAATATCCACTTTAACCTCTGCCTTAGTCCGGGATACTACTTGTATTCCAAAGTGTTGTGGATTCCTGCTCTTTTTTTGGAGCTCTCTGAGTCTCATGTAATACTTGCTGTCATTTGCCTTTTTGATCCCTACGAAGCAGAAACTATATGCCAAATTCATGCTATATTCAGTTCTACTCACCTTAGTACTGGGAGATGTAAGGAAGAACAGAGAAGGGTGCTCAGAGGATCAAGCAGTGAGATATCTGAGTAACTCTTAGACTGTAGTGTGTGAAGAAGATTAAATTGTAAGAACACTTGCCTTTTAGTAAGGTGGTAATTTAAAGGGTCATGACAAAAGGCTGTTAGTATTTGAAGGTATAAACATTTGAAAAAATGTGTCTTTTAAAGAGTTATAATGAAGAGGGATAAATTGAAAAATTTTTCTATGAGCATTAGGCAAAATGCTCTAAGTGACTTCCATTATAGAACAGTTGTTCTGAGGAAGATGTGTAAAAGCAGCATCTTGATCTTTAAAACTGAGATAAACAAAGTGTAATAATATCAGAGGATCAGTTCTGTGTTTCCAGGGCATAAGTGGCATGTTATGATTGGCTTTCCTACAGGCCAAATCAAGTGGTATCAAATTTGGTTAACTAAGCATTATTCTTCTATGAATACAGTGTGCAACATTAAACAAAATACAGCATTGAATTTTGTGTGATTGCTAAACGTTCTGTACCATGTGCTTCTGCATGTATGAAGAATGGGAAGAGTGCAGTGCAATTCTTCACAGGCTTAGGGTAGAACAGCAGCAGACAGGACAAATGCAATTATGGTATAGAACTTAGGAGAAGATGGAGTGAAGAGCTTGTCTAACATACAGTCAAACCCTCCAGGACCCAAATGCAGGAAGAGCTGATTGCATTCATGGATCCTTGTAACTGTTGCCTCAGTGCTACAAATGGTGCTAGGGTATGTGTCCAGTTAAAATCTCAGTAGACCACTTGTTTTTGGTTTGATAGTTTTGGAGAAATTCAAGGATATTCTTTTTATGTTTGTTTCCTTTAAGTCAGTTTGATGCTGGGGTTGGAAGCCTAGAATATACCAGAGTACTCCAGAGTGTTCTACTGGTTTTAGATTTTGGTAGAATAGTATGAGAAAATGTGCAGCGTCTCGTGACATTAACACTGAATCACAGAATGTTTGATGTTGGAAGAGACCTCTGGAAGTCATCTTGTCCAAGCCCCTGTAAACACAGGGTCAGATCAGAGAGATGTGTTAGTAACTATGGCAAGAGATTTTAAAAAGGGCAGTTACTTACTGGAGAATACTTTAAAAAATATGATTCTGTTTTTCATTAAGGGGAACTACATTTATCAAGAAGTCTATTGGGGAAAAGAGTTACAATTTATTTTGTGGATTAGTTCTTTACTCCTATTTTAACATTATTTCATGATAAACTGATAGCAGTTTTACATAATTGTCACGACTCTTTTTTACATCATAAAATGACACAACCTTACAGTAGCTAGAAATGTCTTAACATGTTAATACAGAGAGGAAACGTTACATTGTAAGAATACTGAAATGTTTCCATAAGTTATGCTATGTGTAAGGATTTAAAATACAAAATGATGAAATTCAGTACTAAAATTTATTAGCAGTGAATATGTCAAGGATTAATAAAAAGAAGAATGGAAAATAGGACTAAGACATATAGAATAATGTTCCAACTTTTTTTTTTCTTTGACAGTGTCTTGCTATACCAGACCTTTTCAAAGTATTTAGCTCCATAGGAATTTTTTTTTTGTGTGTTTAATCAGTTAAGGTACTTCTAAATATTTAGAAGCCAATTTACTTTGGAAATCAATATTTCATATTCAGTTTCTTAGTCTTCTTTTTGGTCAGCCTTAGAAATTTAAGATTTTTGAGAGTATTCTGCAAATTTTGTAGAATAGAATGCTGCTAACTGATGCAGCTGTATTAGTTGAACTTTAAAAATCTTGTTTGAAGTGTGGAGTTTCAGTTGTAGAGTGGAGCTGGCACTTTTGTGAACATGCAGGTGTTTACCCCTTTAAGTGACAAAAATAGCAAATAACTCATCTGGCTTTCATTCCTAACAGGAAAAATTGGCTAATCCAAAATAGAAGCCAGTCAAGGATATTTTATAATCAAATTGTATTAGTAAAGCCAGTAAACTTTTCAAGTAAGTTTACTGAGAAGACCTAGTCTGGAATAAGATTACCTCATTTCAGTTTGGCATGGAGAACAAGATATTAGAAAGGTTAAAATTACAGACAAAAATATTTTCAGAACTATTTGCTATGAAAAAAAGAAAGAGGAGATGGGTTATCAACTCATCATTGCCAAAGCATCCAATTGTATTATTCCATAAGTTGGTTCAGCAAAACAACAATCATGATAAGAGGGGAGAAGAATGAATTCTTGTTTTGATTTCATGCTTATTGCTTTGAGATTTGCATAGTCTCATAATAACACTTACCAGCCATCTGGTTTCCAGAGGAAAAAACTTTTTCTTACTGAAAAGGCTAGGACATAACATGCACCATTTAAAAGCTCATTGTCTGGAAATGACATAATGACTTTCTGTTTTCAAATTATTAATTAGTGATTAACTCAGAAAACCAGCAGGTTATGCCAACTCTAGGGGACATACAATATATGTTTTGCAACATTGCAATTCCTACCATTGAGGAATCAAATTAAATAGTAAAAAAGTGAGCAAGGATATTAAAGAACTCAAGTACATTAAATTATGCACTTCTAATTTATTTTAAAAGATTTGGTTTGCTTATTTGCATTTTGGGGTTTATATACATGAATGTATAAAGATAAATAACTTATAAATGCTGTCATTCAAGAAATCCCACTCTGTATGTGACCTAGACTATTGAGTCATTAAATTACGTAGTCCTGAGATGTTAATGAAAGTCAAGGTTTTTTTCATGGTGTTTGTAAGATGTATAAGATGATGAAGATTATTAGTCCATTATATTTTTAGTTAAAAAAATAAGTGCTGCAATACTGTAATTCTTTGAAGAATCTTAAAAAAAAACACACACAAAATGCACCCTTAAAATTTCACCCTTATAGGACATTATAGTAAATTATGCCAACTGTTAATGTAACTAATCATAAATGACCATTTAGTGGGAAAAATGAGATCTGAATATCCACAGGAAAAAAACCCCAAACATTCATATTTCTTTGCTGTGGGGTCCTCAGGTTGGGATTGTTGTACATGGGAGGGACTCTGCTAGTGCCCAGTTTTTGGCTTGTTGTGGCTAAATACAGCATAGAATAAATAAATGCAAATAAAATAATTTTATTCTACCTGACTTTTTTTTCCAGGTTATTTGTGGGTTTTTTTGTTAAAATACACTCTATTAGTTTAACTTAAAATCTGATTTATCTTACAATATGATCTAAGAATTTAGTTCTAATTTGAAACCCTTCAGTTTTGTTCTGCATGGCAATAAATTCCCATGATGGGATTAAAAATAGCAAATCCTCTGTAGGTATTTAAAATTCAAGGCTCTAAGAATCTAAGTGCACCCTCAGCAAGTTTGCTGACAATACAAAACTGGGAGGAGTTGCTGTTAGATCTGAAGCCTGTGCTGCCATTCAGTGAGACTTGGGCAGGCTTAGTGAGCTTATGGGGCAAGACTGAGTGAGCTGGGCCTGTTATTCTGGAGAAGGAAAGACTGAGAAGGGAATCTTTTCAGTGCATACAAATACCTTAAGGGCAGGTATCAAGAGGATAGGACCTTTTCAGTGGTCCCCAGTGACAGGATAAAGAGCAAAGGGTACAAACTGAAACCCAGAAAGTTTCATTAGAATGTGAAGAAAAACAGCTTTTGGGGATGACTGGGCACTGAAACCGGCTGCCAGAGAGGTTGTGGAGTCCCCTTCTCTGTAGATATTCAGAACCCACCTGGACACAACCCTGGCCAGGTGAACCTGCTTTAACAGGTCACATTATGGTTAAATGAAAGAACCTCTACAGGCTAGATTACCACACATTCTAGTACATGTCTGTGAGACAAAGATCATGAAGTTTGTGGTTTAGTTAATTCCTAGCTTCTCAGCTTCTATTTCCTGATACTTTAGAACTGGCAGTCACGTTAAACAGGGTGATTTTTTCCATGCGTGTCTGCTACATCATCTGCTGTGTTTTGAAGTTTTTCCTTTAACTGTGTTGTTGTGTTATGAATCAGTTTAGGTGTTCTGTCTTTTTATTGAGGTCCAACCCAAATTAGCGCTGAATTCTACATACCATCTTTGTAACCTTGTCATGTTGAATTTGGGCTGTATTCAGGGGCTTCTTTTTCTGCAGTATTCTCTGTTTCACTAATATAAGCAAAAGACATGGGGGGAAAAAAACAATAGTAATTTGAAGAGAAAGAGTAACTGGAGAGAGAAGTCATGGGTTCATTACTGATTTCTGGACCTAAAAAGTCCAGATTCCTTTTTTCTGCTTTTTTGATTTAATTGCATGATGATGTATAGAGATGAGAGACCAGTTTCCATATGAGGAAATGCAGCTAGAAACAAAAGATGAACAGGAATAATCTGCAGCTATATAGAAACTTAGAAAATATTAAGTAAACAGAAGAAAAAAGACCCCTTTATTTTCTACAGCAGTATAGTATGTCTTTACTGGATGAGAAAAATGTGAGTATTTTGTCTTGAAACTGGGGATGCAAAATTACAGCGAGTAATGAGTATGTATTCCTCTGATCCCTTAATGTACTTGATGTGAGGTTCCTCTTTCATCGTAGCTAACATGCTGGCCATTAAATACACTGCAGCAGCATCATTAGTGGCTTCAAAGTGCTCCTACTTGCATCACATTTTTCCCTCCAGCAGGTGAGTGAGAACGGTGATTAGCAAATACCAGTATGTGTCACTCACTCCACTTGTGATTGCCAGTGAAATCCTGTGTTCGGGGTAAGGGCAGCACTGGAGTTGGAAGCAGAGTGAACTTTTGATGCCTTCATGGCTCTGAAAAGCTTTCAGCTCCAAATATCACTTGGCTGGGTGTAAGATAAACTTCATCATATTTGGGGTATGATGTTGGAAACTGTTTTGCTATAGCAGTGTGTGGTGAAGGAGAAGGGCTGTAGAGAAAGGTGTCCTGAGTAACAGGCAGTGTTACCTACATGCCTGAAATTCTGCACAGTGAGATTAGGACGTGGAAAGAAAGTCCTCTTACTTTCCAGTATCACAGTTTGCTGTGACTGGAGGAAAGGATTCTCTGAAAATTTCTGGATCCCAAATCCTCAGAGGATTTCCCTGGACTATTTAGATACTGTATGGCAGGTGTTAGTGTAGATGTGTCTATTCCTTGTTCTCTTAGGCTGAGTTAAAAAAAAAAAAACAACAACCAAAACTACAGTGGTATAACAAACTGAAAAGAGAGTCTGGGTATTGTTTCAAAATTGCACCTTTAATTTTTATCTACTTTGTTGTAAGATGCAAGATGAGGGATTTTTCTTTATTAGAAAGGTGGATATCAAATCTTAAAATACTTTAGCTGTAGAATACAGTATGAACATGTTAAGAGAAAAAGTTACAATTTACACGCTTTTTTCTTTTTACATTCAATTTTAGGGAAGGAAACAGAATTAACAAGCCATCTTCTTATACAAGTGGTGCTAACTTTTTCTATTTTTTCTTTTTTTTTTTTTTTTTCCTAAGCCTGTAAGTTTAAGCATTATCATCATACTTATCTAGCTAAAACAATACGCCAGAACTGGATAATATTTTCATCAAAAGGAGCTGTGTATGATGGGGAAAATGATATTGCCAATATTTTGAATCAGATTACCAGTAGTTTCAAAATCTGTTTTGTAAAATTTAGCAGATAGGAATCATGCAGAAATAAATGATGCATTTAAAAATGACAAAATATATCATAATTCATGGGAAAATGCTTCAGGGATCATATTTCTGTGTGAAGAAGCAAGAAATCTTCCTTGTTTACTCTGTTAAATTTAAGAAAACCCCTGATAAACTACCATTGTAAAATTATTTCTAACATGAAAAGTTATCTAAAAGGTTTGCAAATGCATCTCTGAGAGCTTTATGTCCGGCTTGCTCTTTGCTTTGTAGGCTTAAGTTAAAAATTCCCTTGAGGAAAATTGGAAATTGGTGCACTCTGGTACTGTGGTAGTTCTGTGCTGCTGCTGTGATTTTTGTAGGGTGCTGAGGCACAATACTTGTCTTGTCCCCTTTGTTCTTCTCCTTCTCCTCTTGTATCACCAGAAATACACAGAACAGCATCTGCTGTGGAGCATCTGCTGTGCAGCTGTTACAAGTGTAGGTAGAATTAAGACATGTTTTTTGGCATGAGCCCCTGCTTGAAAACAGGACTGATATTTAACTGCAAAGGTCTTGCAGTTCATGTTCTCTGTGCACTTGCACACTATTTTTTGAAATTAATGTCTACCTAACCATATATTCAGTGGTTCTTTTTTCATAATTTCACTTTTATTGATTAGAAATACTCTGGCCTTGGCTCTAAGAGCAAACTGACCATGGGCACTGTCAATTTTGTTGTGGCCTCTTGGATAATGGTAAGAGAAAAGAAGACAAGAGGATAAATGAAAGTGAAGTTCCAAATTACTGGAACATTTAAAGGTCTTTGAAAAGTTCATATAGAAGCACAGTTAATGCTGTCATGCACCGAAGTGCCAAAAGACCTAGCAGTGAAGAATATTAATCTACTTTAATAAAATCAAAGAGTTCTTTTTTTTTTTTGTAAAGAAATAATTTGAATAAAATTTGACCCTTTCTACAATAGTCTGTGGGTCAAATTGAACCTACTATTAAAATTCTCTAATATCTTTCATGTATTACCATTTCAAAACTCAATTTAAATATTCACAGAGCTCCTTTTTTAATAAACTTAACAAAATTCAGGTAATTTCCTTCAACTTTCTTGATTGAAGGAAGGCAGTAGGTAGAGATATAAAAAGATGTACAGCTACAAGCAAAACCTGAAATCAATTATATATAAGAAATAACATAACACATGGAAAGAAATTAATCAAAAGGAAAAAATTCTGCTATATGATTTTCTTGGTCTGCTACCTGCAGGCAAGGAACATAAATGAAAAAAAAAAAAATCAGCATTCTTCTTACAGATAAGGGGAAAATTAATAAAAATGTTTCCTTCCTACCAGATCCCCTGATGCAACTTACGTTAAAAGTGAGTGGCTGCAGGAAGAACTTACGTGTTTAAAAATAACTTTTTTTTTCCTTCAGAAATATACTTTTGTACCTTTTTCTTGCTGTTAAGCTCAATTACATCAGGTTGGTATAGATTTACAGTGTCCAAAAAGCATTACTTTTCCTTTCTCTCTATTAAGTTCCTCACTGAATCATGGTCATAGAGTTTCTCCCAGTTTGAAAGTGAGAAGTGGTTCATTCTGCTTGGATGCCCCAATGAAGATGTAGGGAATCACTCACAAATTGGAGCAATCTTCCAATCTGGTCAAAAGTTCTGAAGTTCAGCCAATTTGCTAAACAGACTGCAGAGGTTCAATGTGCACAGGCAGCATTGCATCTCTTAAATATAGCTCAAAATGTAATAGGAATGACAGAAATAATTTAGTTAAGATAAATAACCAATAAATTCAGTGGACCAAAGAGGATGGAGAAGTCTCTAAGGAAGTCCTGTATGGAAAACTTCCCAAGAGGAAGAGAACTCTGAATTATCATATGATGTCTTCACTCCCATTACCATATTTAAAATGAAATAAATTGAACCCTTTCTTGTATCTTTAGTATTCCTGACTGAATTTTTAGAAAAAAATTCCCTACAATGTGAATTAATAGGAAGTGTTTGCCTGCTGCTTGTCTTATGTAATTGTCTCTACTTAGAAGGAAATGTTGATGTTGAAACAGGAGATAAATGGATTGATTTTTCTGAAGCTTTTCCCACTGTAATCAGAGAGCATCACATACCTAGGTTTTACCATAAGCTCAGGATAATCTGTATGTGGCAGCATGTTTTCCTAGGAAATACTGAACGGATCCCACAGAACATGCAAAATGTCTGATGTTGATCCAGTGAATTTCAGGCTTCTGATTTATTGAAGTTGTTACTATTTAATGCTGCTACTACTAATTATACTCATTAACCTCTCCCCAGCCACTCACTGTCAAGTATTAGGCATTCTTAATTTGTTAAGAGCACTGATTTATGTTGCTGCTGTGGGAATGTAGGAGAATATTGGTAGGCGAGAAGGAAGCTAACCACTTCACATTTTCATGAGATAATTATTTCAATGATACTTTTCTACTATAGGATACATGCATTTTAAGTGCAAAACACTGGACAGGAAAGCATATTAGGCACGTGCTTAATTTGAGCATGCATTTAAGTGGTTTCATTAGGGTGAAGTCTGATGAATTTGACTATGAGAAATTATTACAGAACTTACCCAGTTTAATGTTATTGAATTTCAATTATTTCATTACAGTTATAGTACCATAAAACTGGAGTCAAGCACTGATGTATCAGGACTAATGTGCTCAAAGTGTTCGATGCTCAAATTTGTGTTAAGAGGAGTGTTTATTAGAGCAAAAGTGTCTTTTGTTAAGTGAGTGTAAATCCTTTTCTGATGGTTTATCGTCACACTCTTATGTGTTATTAAAATTATTGCAGTGCTGGTTTTGTTTTATTAAATGTGGCCTATCCTTTTAAGTGCTGAGGTGGCATCTGTTACTCACTATGTTGGGATTGCTACTTAGCTAGCTATATTTGTGTTCTTCCATCTATATGTTTGCATTTACATTGCAGTATGTGATATTTTAGGAATATTTATTTACTTAGCATTTAATAATAGTGCCAAAAAATATGTCCTTGAGTGCCTGTAAATCTGGTACAAATTAGGGAGCACAGCTCAGATTTCCCCACACTGTGCTGGCAAGTGGCCTCAATCAGAAGTAATTTTCTCCATGAAGGCACATGCAGCTCGCTCCTCAGCCTCTCCTCAATGGATACTGTTATTTGTATCAAATTATATGTGGTGGTTTCTCAAAGTGGACTACTGTGTCCACTAAGCCATACACATTTCTACCGCATTGACTATTTCGTTGCTGTCACTAGTTGTACTGTTTTCTACTGTGCCTTGTTTATCTCTGCTGTTTGCAAAAGGAGTTGAGATTTGTGTTCATATCAATAAATATCGATGAATTAGAGTAAGCACCAAGTGAGTAAACTACTCAACATGTCTAATTCCTCTGTTGTGTGCAACATGATTATTTGCTTATTTTATAAAGGAAAAAGTTTTTTTTTCAGGGCTTCATGCAAAATACAGAATGAGTTAATAGAGACTTAATTTGCCTCAAATTAAAGTACCCTTTATTTAAGATTAGAAATGGAGGTTTTACCTAGTGCATTTGGGAATTCTTAACTATTCATCATTATCTAGCTATTCTGAAGCATTTCAGAATCACCTCCTTATATTGCATCACATTCTTTTGCAAACTGCTAATAGGAAAAGAATTGCTGAAATGAGAAGACAAACATCTAGACTATCTCTGGAATTAACTGTTCATCTAAATTCTTAAACTGCTTAAGTTTGAAAATTTACTTCTTTAATTATTAAAGAGTCTAATCATATCTCAGAGCTGCTTGTTGTCAGATCACTATGACACTGAGATGAAATTCAGTAGTAGCAATTTTTGGATTTTTATTGCTTTGTCATGATGGCTACTGGCTTTAAAGTCACACTTAATCAGTACTTATTGAAAAGGATTTTTCAACAGAACAGGATTGGACCTTAACCCTGGTCCAGTTGAAATAAAAGGAGACATAGTACGTGTTGTGCCACAAGTACTTCATAACATGATTAGTTTAAGTAATAGGAGTAATACTATTAAATTAAATCAACAATTTAAAAGAAATGCAGAAGGTAAAACATGGTACTAAAATAACTGATTAACATATATTTGGACTGTGGAATGTAATATGTCAACATAATAACAACTGAGGGGAAAAAAGCACTATCACAGAAAACAGTCGAAAGAAACTATTGTTTTAAAACACACCTATTTTTGTCTATATGACACAGTAGTTTTAAGCATTTTAAATCAGGTAAGAAGTAGCAGTAGCTTTTGTGAAGGTTGTTCCCTAGATAGAGGAGCTAGTCAATGTTGATAACTCACCTTTAAGTCTTTGAACCAGATAAATTCTTAGTTCTCTAGCTGATGTAATTTACTGGTACCAGCTAGAGGTTTTTGCTGGCACATGGCCAAATCAGGCAAACATAAGCCTGCATAGTTAATGTTTTTGCATTTGTCAAGAATATTTAGTTCCATATACTCTTTATTGTGAGATTCTGAAAATGTATTTTTATTTATTATCTGTTTCTGTGTAAGTAATTAGATAAAGTAGTCAAGAATAGAGAATTTACTCTATTTATATTTCTTTGTAATGGCTTTGGAATTTAGTGTTTTCTTTAACTCACTGTATGTTTGAGTGATAATTAAAAATGGCCACAGAAATAATCGATTTTGAGTTGTCATGAAACTAGCAACTGAGAAATACTTAATTTTGATCTTATTCTTGGGATTTGGTCTAATTCATTTTGTATAATGCCTTACTCTTTAGTTATCAGTTACAATATACCAGCTCTGGGCATGAGCTGAATGTATTTTGACATTTAAAAAATGAAAGACAGCTCAACGTGCATAAGACAGAATTTGTCCCAAAGATCAGGTTGTAGATGGGTGAATTAGACAAGGCAGCAGCTGCCTGAAACCTAGAAAAATATTTATGCATGGATCCTCCAACTTCAGCAGTTGTCATTGCTGGTGTTCGGGGCACAGGCTCTGATGCCAGCCCCTGTTAGGTAAAGCTCTGATGTGTGCCCTGGATAAACTTGGCTGGGTTTTGTACGTGGGCTGCACGTGCAAGGCAGACCTGGTATAGATGCATGCACACCTCTGATCTCCTTGGGATGTGACAGCATTTACATTTATGTTTGCAAATGCTTGGACATGTAACTTCAGGAAATGTTACATACCTGTTCATACATAGGATATAGCTATAGCAGCGTTAGTCAGTATTTTTTTTAGTCTAAGATTGATTTAAAACATAAAGTCCCGGCCCACAGAATGACAGGGGTTTGAACCAGTGCTGTGGAGCTGGTTGTGTACATTTTATTTCTTCTCCTTTCTTGGAAAGAGTGTCAATGGAAATTATAAGGTGTGTTTCCATGACTGCTGCAAATGAAAGCATAGCAACTGCATTTCTGTTCTTTTCCTAATTAACATACAGTGATGATTAGCTTGCTGATTACGTATTGGTGACCTGATCAAACAAACTGGTTTAACATCTAGAAACAGACCTAAATGTCATGTATACATGCCAATTGGATTACTTGCAGGTAAATTGCTTTTGTTGTGTTTTGTAAGACACATTGTAAAAGTCAATAATAAAGAGCTAGTCATTCAGCAGGAAATCGACTTTCACTGAAAATGTTGGCTGAAATTTTTTCCTCAGATATAAAATACTTAGAAAATTTATTAGGCTTATGGCTGCACTTGAAATGATGCAAAGTGTGGTATTAATACATTTTTATATGTTGCAAAAATTCACATTTCCCTAAAATAGCACTTTTTTTTCTTGGTTTATTTATTCAGGTGTTTCTAGGAGTACACACCAGTAAATGGCTCTACAGACAATGTCACATATTTCTAATAAAATGAAATTTGAGTAGTATTTCTGATAATTTTTGCAGAACCCCTTGTGCTTTCATTTCATGAACCTGGACACACGTAAGGTGCCTGGAGTGCCCATGTTTAGCTGCAGTGCACTGCTCCAGCATGCGCTCGTGCTTTGTTCTCTCTTCTGTACAGTGCCATAGCCACTCTTCATTCCCTGTGCATATGCAGTTGCTGGATTTTTTCCCAGCATGGCTGGAAGGTGCAATTAACAGTAATGGATACTTTGATAGTGAGAATCTTTATTTCTCCAGCCATAATAATAGCCCCTTATTTTAGGAGCTATATTGTTGAATGACAGCTACTGTTGGCGAGTATGTGTCTACAAAAGTGGGCTCATTTGGTCAGATTCTCAGCTGGCACAGAGAGTCATATTTCCATGAAAGATAGTAAGCTATATTAATTTATGGAATCCCAGCTGGGAATCTCAATCAATTTCAATAAAAAGTGACCATCATATTCCTCTGAAGCAAGAATTACACAGCCTCGCCTAAAGTGAATTTTGCTGTTTTAATAAATGTAGGTAGTCACTGGTTCATAATAAATTACATAAAATTAGAGGGTAGTCAATATTTGATTTCTTTAAAAATGTATTTCTTCCTTTTCATTGAACACAACAGAATCATTTATGTATTGTATCTCAACATGATAGATTATATAGGAATAGTGTATTTAATACCGTAAAACTATCATATAAATACAAATCACATTTTTTTTCATTAGCTAACTCGCTTTCATTTTGAAGAAGAAATACTCAGTCAATTATAAATGAGGCTGTGCTTTCATTGGAGAGTGAAATGCGTAATTTTTTTCAAGCCTCAACCATGTATAATGAAATCTCTCTTTTGAAATCCAGTCTTAAGATGGATTTTGAAACATACTGACATTTAATAAAATATTTGTTAAATTAAAATATGTTGAGTTATTTCAAATCTCTATTTAAATCTGGGGTGAAATTCTGCATTCTGCAGAAGAGATGTCTTTAGCAAAGTTACTATTAACCAATGATTTTGAAGTGTGTGTATATTAGAAAGATTTTAATTTTTGAGTATATTTTAATTGGTAACCTTGGTGTTATGTGTTATAATCTGTGTGGTGCTGTCTCTTTGAGAGGATCTGTAGCAGTAGTCTCTCTAGGTAACTAGAAAAAAAGTCAAAGACCTCATATTACCATTTCAAATTCAAACTCAGAACCTGTTTCTGTAACTAGTTTATATTTTTGTAGCCCTGGGCTGGACAATACCAGGACATTTGTTTGGACTCTGTGAAATAAGTAAATAGTCTCTTGAGTCCTGTCAATTGACTGGGAATCTGTTAGAGTCTGGCATGAATGATCATGGATACCATAAGGGGCTGGTTGAAGCAAAATAGCAGAATAAGCTGAAGTTTGTGCTGTCAAAACCTTTTTAGTATTTCATTGTTGTCAGTACTTTTAATTTGATTAACAAAGCTTGTAAAGGAACATTTTAAGTACTGTAATTCAGCATCAAAAACAATCACTAACAAACAAGAGAAAGCTCTTCACTGTTTATGTTGTTTCATAAATACAGCTTTGATTTCAGCTGTTAAAACTGTCTGTGTTTAATAGTAGAGCCCAATGAATAATGAGAAAAACCCCATGTGCGAGTATTATTAATACATATTATTAATGACACTTTGCATATTCTGATTTGAAGTCATCAGGAAAAGTCACTTTCAATTTCAATTTCCATAAAATGTTATTTGTCCAATTCTAATAAATGCTGAGCACAGCTGGGAAAGGAAAAACTAGCTAAAGAATGCCAGTTAAAAGTTCACTAAGGTTTTATTTCACACTGTCCTGTTAGATGTTTTGCCACAGTGTCCCTGATTCTTTTTTAAGGGCCCCTTGAAGATGCCACTGAGGATGAAGAAGAAGAGTGCCTGTCTGAGGAAAATGATACTGTCTCAAAAGAAGACTTTCCGTTGGAGGAAAGCTTTTCGGCAGAGTTTGAGCCTGAGAATCTGAGCTGTGAAGAAGTGGAATACTTTTGTAATAAAGGTAATCATTGTAGCCAACATCTTGAGAGAATATTGGCCAAACTTTGTCCAGCTGATCAAAGATATTTTTTGGTTTAAAATGTACAAAAAGCCCTATTAATGCTACATTAAAAACAGGAAAAAGAGTCACTTGTGAAAATAGATCTGGTATGGTAAGGGATAAATATTTAATATGTTGAAGGACACTTTTCAGGGACGTGAATCATCTTGCCTTAATGTTTTCCTCCAAGTGTTATTTTCTACATATTTAACTGTAGAGAACAGACCTCAGAAGTCAATTATTATCAGATCTGAATTTGGCAATGTAGCATGTCTGTTCATTGCTTTTCTGCCTAGGAAACATTGCTTGGAAAACAGATTGTGTCTGTAGATTCTAGGATTAAAATAGGGCTTATTATAGAATTTATTATGCACAGTAGAAAACTAGTGATTTGTGAAAGAATAGCTTTTAAAGTTGCAAATACTTCTTTGGTGCACTTTTTGCTTGCAAATTATTGAAGATGGAGGTATTTTAGCATAAGACACACCAATTCATTCTTGCCAGTTCAGTCTGCAAAGTTGTGCTGCTCCCCAGTCAGCTGACAGAAAAGCACACTGTTATTATTTAGAACATTGAATTAACCTTCTTCCTGCCAGATATCCACTTGATTGCTTTATTGTTTGTCTTCTGCAGGTAAGGATGCCTATCAAGTAGCTGAAGTTGTTGTGGTGGTGTTCTTCTGTTAGTCTGCAAATCCCTTGGGCATTTGGATGTTGGTGGTTTCTCTGTCTTTCTGTTCTTTCCCGCATATTGACATACATTTTCTCATGATAACTTGATATGCTTCTGGCTTTGTATTATTTTCATCTGTCTTGGACAAAGTCGAATAAATCTGTTTGATGAGTCAAGTGTTCTGACTGCAGAATATCAGTCCTTCCTAGAGAGTCTTCAGTCATCAGTGGCAAAGGCATGACAGTGGATTTTCTATATATCCTCTATGTACCTTCCACAGGATCTTGATGCTTTGTAAGTCATCCTAAGAAATCAAAACAGTCTAATGATAGTTTGGGGTTCAGCTGCTACAAATCTTACTGTGAAGAGAGAGCAGATTATCAATAGATTCTTTACAAACAGGAAGAATTTAGTACTATTACAACTGCGATGTGAACAAATACTACAGTTACTTTGTGTTCACTGGTTCACATTCCTTTCAGACACCATTCTCCCCAGGTGAAAAAAGTATTCCTCCTGTTATTGGCAGTACTAAATAAATATTTAAACCACTATTTGCGTAATTGTTATACTGATGTCTCTTGAATGCCTCCTGTCAGCAGTAGAATACTATGTCTCACTATTAGTTCATATATATAAGTTTGATTTAGTTACCTCTTTGTACTTCTTAGTGCATTTCCAGGGCCTACCAGTGGAAAATGGTTTTAGGTGAAATCAAGAAAAAAATTTGATTTTTTTAAAAAATAGCAATCAATGTTGCAAATTTACATTGAATTTTGATTTATCTTGGATCTTCCATTTAAATAAATACATCTTTCAGGGTAATTACTTAATCCAAGCCATTGTGTTCAAGAAGACCAGGCATCAAATGGGGGAATACATTTATATCTGAATCTTGATTATGTTGATTATATGTCTTATTAAGGACATCAGCTGATTCTTCAGGCTAAATACCTTCTGACTTCCCAGAAGTTTGTGTGTTGTAGTTATAAAAGAATCTTAAGTGTCTCCAGTGCAGCTGCTGCAGAAGAAGAGTTGAAAAGATTTCTAAGAATCAAGGGATACATAAAATTTATAATCTACCTTCAGCTGAGGCAGTGTGACAAAAGTCCCACTTTGAAGTAAATTGGGGAATCTCCAGTTGAGAAAAGTATGGAATGTGAGACTGGAAATGTGCTGGGTTTTTATTAATGTCTCAACTTCTATTGAATGTCCTACTTCTTCAGGGTCACATCTTAAGTGTCATTGGCATGAGGCCACCTATGTTTTTCTGAAGATAAACCCTAAGAAGACAAAACTAATCTGGAAAGCAAATGAATTTCTTTTGTGTTCTTTTCATAGTGGAAGGGCTTGTGACTCTATTATATAGTAAATACCACAAATTAGACTAATTCTTGGGTTTTTTATGAATCTGTTAAGAATTCATAGCCTTTTGTTTTTATTTCTAGTGTTTAAGTAATGAAATTAAAAGATAGTATGAGAAATAAGCTTTTCTTTTTTTTTCCTAGAAATATTTTTTAACATCATGAATGAAAAGGCATTATGAAAATGAAAAAGCAAGAAAATGAGATGTGTACCAAATAGGTCAGAGAACAAATAAAGGCAGTCTTAATTTCTGGTTTTGTGGCCTGACTTTTGATTTTTCTTCTGCTCTTTGATAGTATTGGCAACCTGTAAATGACAATTATTTCCAAATAAGAGAAAAGTAAGTGTAGATCTGTGTTTTCTCGTGCAACAGGTTTCCTTTTCCCAGAAATATGTCAGAACTGGCATGGAAATCCGTCATGCTGTCTCTGAATTCTGCCCTTGCTAGCATGGACCATTAATGGTTTTAGAAAGTAAAGGTGTTTTCTTGGATATAAATTTTATCTGTCCTGTCTCCCTATTTCCCTCCCCTGGGGTTTCTTCCCAGCTGACCCAGAACAACAGGACAAATGAGGCTTTGGGGCTTCCTGCAAGAATCAAGAGGCATGGGGAACAAGTGACACAGCTCTTGGGGAGGAGGTGTTTGTGAGGCTTCATCCATGGTATGTTTTTTATACTTACCCAGCTCTGTAAATTCAAGTACCACCTAAAACCAGGGGCTTTTTGCTATCCAAACTAGGTACTGAATGCAAAAATTTGCTGAAGTCACAATTCATTTTGAGGAATGAGAATAAGAGGACCTACAGGTTCACAACTTGGTAACTTTGGCTTCTTGAAGAGATTTTCTTGTCAAACTGTGCCTGATGGTATTATAAGCAGAGAGCAGTCCCTTACTGTCTAAATTGCAAACAGGAGCCTTTATAAAGCCATACTTGTCATTCGCATCTTATTAATTTGGGTTTGTGAGATAGATTCAGCAGAGTGGTTGCCAGAATTAGAAGGTGAAGGCAAAAACCTCTGCAAAGTGTGGAGCAAATTAATCACGTTGATTGAGCTACATGTCATTTTACAACTTCTCAGTTTTCAAAATTTTGACTCTCTGCTATTACTTTTCCCTTCTTCTTTTGCTCACTGATGGCTTTTACGACAAGGAATCTGGAAAGTTCCTTCTCTCCCGCACTTCTGCAGCACTGCAAAATTAACTTTGCTGCATGTGAATATTGCTATGTGGTCTATGTGAAGAAGTGAGCAACAGTTTAAGCATGTAAATATTCAAAGCTAAAATGGAAATTACCAACCTACTATTTGTCAGGTTTTGCTTTAAGCTTCCAGCTCTGGATTTTTTTACCTTTTGGATGAAGACCTTCATAATTGATGGCAGTTAAGTTTGATTCATTTGCAGTTTTGACAGTGAGATAAGGAGGAAGGGAGTATTTTGGAAACAGGATCGTGGTGCTCTACTACAAATCTGCACTGATCTCTATGTTTGAAATAGAAACAAAAAACTTTGTGGAAGGTAGCCTTGATAATAGTGCATTACATTTTGTCAGTTTGAAAACAGCCTTCGAAAATTGCTGTTTATGTTTAGTTACCACGAATTACTGTACTGCCAATAATGAGGGTATCTGATGATCCTGTCCACACAAAGATTTTATTAGCCTGGAATATCCCTTGCTGAATATTTTTTCAGTCAGTGGGCATGTGGAATCAGAGTCTGTATCAAATGAAGATTAATTCAGATTAAATTCAGATGTAGAAAAATTATTGCTTAAATGGCACTATTTCAACAGTCTGTGTAAGGAGAAAGTAGCCTGTCTCCCATGCAGAACAAAGATAGGCTGGATTTGGAAGCTAGGGAATAGGACATAAAGATTAAATTTTGTCTACTGTAGGTTGGAATAAGAAAATAAGGTGATGCTAAAAGAGGCGAGTAGAATTGTGATGGGGGTAATAATTGCAGAAGGGCAGATAGAAGGGGGGAAAAGAAAACAACAGAACAATACAGAGGCCAAGTTGAAGGAGATGGGGTGAAAATCAAAGTCCTAAATCAAGATTATTTGTGAGGTGAAGTAGTTCATAATTGATTTTCTAGTCTCTGCTGTTATCCTGCCTAGAATACCCTCAGGAAAAATAAAACTAAAGTTCTTGTCTGTTAGAAAGTTTGCTATGCTCATATGATGACAGCTTTTACTCTCTGTAAACACAAAGAAGAATAGGAGCCTTGATGACTTGGTAGTGGTGGTAACTGGCTAAACAAATTAAAGTTCCTTGTGACCTTCCTAGCAGAAGTGTTCAATTAGGGTTTAACTTTCAAAGGAAAATTATCTTAAGCGATAAGAGAGATCATTTGAGATTAGTAGATAGTTAAGTAGCTGTGTTCACAGGAGGAAAGAGGCAAGAGAAGAAAATGGAGGTTTATAATCAAAAGAGAAAATGTTGGACTGTTGCCAGAAGAAGGAGGCAAATGAAGGAATGTCTGTGTCTGGTAATTAGTGAAGGAAGGCAGGTTCATTTCTTGCTGCTTGCACAGATGATTGTGTCAAATTCTCCTGTTCATTGCTTGTAGTATGACTATTGTTGTTGTTCCTCGTATTGTAGGTTTTCCATGGTTACTTCAGCACAAGGTAATGTTGGTACCAGCCCTCAGTGGAAGGAGATTCAGTGACCTTAAAATTCCTGATGGCAGATGGGAAAGCAAATGGCTTCTGCTGCCCAGTGTTAACTCTGCTTCAGTTGGTGACACAGGGTGATAGGGAGGATACATGAGGTGAGATGGAGGGTGTTTGTTTCAAGAGGCAATGATTTTATGATCTGTAGGACACACTGGTTTTGCAGACTGTATGTCTGCAACAATGTGTGTTTGTAGTTGGTTGAGTGATTTGGATTCCTGATATTGATTATCTTTATTTGTGGGGGAAGAGGAAAATGAGGGAATCCAGTGCAGTCTGAAACTCATATACAGTTCTAAGTCAGGAAGAAGGAAACACAGGAAATGGTCTGCATGCTGAGTGTATACCTGGTTCTACATTCTCATATTCTTCTTGGGCAGAAAGGAATGAGTTCCAAACTAGAACTAAGTTTTCTGTTCAGGAACACATAGTCATGCTCATGTATGTTGTTACTAGCCTGCCAGACCAGCTTGGGACTGGAATTTTTTATATTAAACCATGTGACCTGATTGTGCAGCCAGGCTTGAGATTCAGAGAAACAGCTGCAGTGTGAGTCCTCATACAAGAAAGCATATACAAAGCTAAGTTCATCTGTGTATTAATCTATCCCTTCATACTTCATGTGCAAAGCTATCATGCTGCCATCTATAATAACATCCTGAAAACGTTTTCTGTGTGTCTCTTTTTCCTCTGGAGTATGACTTTGTGTCTGTGTGAATGCCTGTGTGCAACTGTGTAAATATTTCTTGATTCTTTCATGTTACAGATGTAGTGACTAACAATATGCTTGCTATTTTCTACTTCTGGATCAAACAGTAGATTTATGCTTTCTTTTCTTTATTTTCTCCCCGTTTTTCTAACCAGGAACATTTTAATCAATATTTTTTTTCTTTTCAGTAATGGATTTCATGACAAATTTCTACCACTTGCTATAGCAAGTGGAAGTAGGATCAGCAGAAGGCAGCTATACCATAATCACTTTGAGCTCAATAAGGAGATCTTTACAGGCAACTTTGTTCTTATTTCTTAACAGGATTAAGAAGCTCAGCTCTTTAAATTCTTGCATATAACACTGACATTTTGAGGATGTGTTTGGACCAAGGAGTTCAAAGAGAAGGAATAAAAAAGAAAAGCCAATATGACTTTGTTTTTTACCTTGCTGCAGGAGCAGTTTGTGCAAATCGCCTATAAGCTTATTGACCTGAATCTTTGACTCCTTGTTTTCTCTGGATTTGGCTGGAGTGTAGACACTGATAGAGCACTGATAGAGGTGATTGCACAGCCCTCGGCTTTGCTTGGCACCAGACCCACCCCCCTCCCTGCGCCTGACATTATCTTTCCCTGGCAATACTCCTGTTCTGCTGGAGCTCATATTCCTTTAAATATTTTAGATTATTTTAATTCATTGCATTTACTTATGTAGAATTTTTGACTAAATGAAGGATACATTCATTCTTTTTGGTAATCAGAGACAGAAGAGGGCATGTATCTATTTTCATCTCCTAGGATAACTAGAATGTGCATAAGATCTCACAGCACTACTCCTTCCAAGAATGCGATTGTTACCTCTGACTTGTCTGCATGTTAGTGACACTGTTGGATTCTCATATTCCCCAAAGTAAAGGATTCCCTTATGTTTATCCTTATCACATTCAGCTGAAACAACTTTAGAAGACGAGGATGGGGGATCTCATCACTGTCTACAAGTACCTGACAGGAGGCTGTAGTAGATGGGGTTCAGTCTCTTCCGCCACGCCTGCATTGGGATGGTGAGAGAAAAAGGCCTTAATTGAGACAGGGGAGATTCAGATTAACATTACATATTAGAAAAACATTTTTCACTGTTAGGCATTAGGGTGGTGAGGCACTGGAATGGGTGGCCCAGGGAGATGGTGGAGTCACCATCCCTGGAGGTGTTAAAGAGATGTCTGGATCTGGCTCTGGGTAGGGTGGTTTAGGGTTTTAGAGGTTACAGTGGCAGTGCTGGGTGGACAGCTGGACCTGATGATCTTAAAGGTCCCTTCCAACCCTGACGATTCTGTGATTCTGATCTTCCTTACTTTTTGTCAGATGCTGAATATGGACAAAGCGAAGAAGGGGCTTCTCTGATAAAAGCTTTTGAACAATGCTAAGTCAGAGTTAGATTGGATCCTACTAGGATTAAAGGAGATCTTTTTCATCTGAACATCAGCATTTGCCTTGTGCTTTACCTCTTATGGTTTCTCATTCTTTCCTGCTACTGGACCTTAGAGGATCACTTGTTTTCTTTCTTGAAGGCAAAAGAGAGATCTGAAAAGGTTGAAGTGATGTTTTTTTTTTTTTTTTCACCGTTCTCTAGAGAGCATGTAAAGGCTTCCAAAACAAAAAGTAGAAGATTGTATATTCTCTACTTTTTTTTTTATTTACTGTTAACCCATGTTTAAACATGTCAGGCCATATTTTCAGTCCAGCTTAAACCTATGTAAGTATTAACATCAACTTTAGTTGGATAAAAATTTGACGTAAGTTAAACAAGCAAACCCTTCTTCTAATCAAGACATTAAATAATTTGTCATCAACCAGAAAATTATATCTCAAAAAGAAACTAGAAAGTTATGTTTCAAGAAATAAATACATAGATCCAAATAGAAAACATTATTTTAACTGTACAGAATTAAAAAGTGCAAGAAACACTTAAACAGCTTACTCAACTTTAAGCAGTTTATCAAAGCAACTCCAGCCTTTTCAGTCAGCACATTTTGATTTTCTTAACAATGAAATTCTGAATTCTTTTGCAGCTATGGATAGAATTCACGAAGGGATTATTTGGTTACAACAAGTAGTGTAATGTCCTCTTTCTAGAAAGTCACAAAACTTGAACTTGGATTGACTTAAATTTGAGGTCAAATTTGACAGAATATGAATAGCAAATTAATATGGGTAATCTTCTTTAAAACATGAAATGCACAAATCACAAATTTCACCATATGCACTTAGTTCATGTGTACTGTACATCTGTTTCTAATTTTGTTTATAGTGAAGGTCCATTTTGTCTCTTTTTTGTCTTAATTGGTGGCTCTGACACAAAAATTCTGAATACATTTGAAGAGTTCTAAGACATGGCTGAAAAAATTCTTGTCAACCCAGACCCAAAGCAGACTTGCTCACAGGTTGTGTACTATATGGGTATATTTGCAGTAATTTAATTCTGAAAGGATCACTAAAAATAAAGAAAATGCCACATTTATGTCATCATTGGATAAATATTGTTAAGACAAATATTATTGCTGGATAGAGAAAAAGAAAACATGTATTTTTGACTGCTAAGTCTTTTTCTTGGGTTTGACTGACAGAGGCCTAGGCTGGTTTTGAAATTGTGTAATACAACATATATGTGGGAACACACCTGTAATGATAGAGAATTGGCTGTTTTTGATATTGAACCAGCTGAAGTGTTGATTATTTCAAATAAAAACATCCAATTGTTTCCAACAAAGTAAATTAAGATTTTACTGTGTAGGAACAGGTACCTATTGCTACTGTTTATATAGTTGTCTGGAAGTCACTTAAAAACTGGATTCATATATGATAATGATTTCAGTTGTAGAGTATAAAATGAAGTGTTCATGACTGGATGAAGAATTCTTACAGGAGATTGAATATTTCTGCAGTAGGGATGGAACAGAATTGTTATATAATTAAATTGATATATGAACTTGAAGAAGAGCCTTCAAACTTAGAATTTGAAACTTGTTAGAATTTCTCTGAAGTAACCTCTCTCTTCTGCTGCAGGCTGATTTAGAATCTCATGGATTGTTCATTTCCATTGAAATAATTTTTGAAAATTATATTAACCAACAGTCTTTATTTGTGTCATGAAAATATCTTTTAAAATGTGCTTCTGCTACTTTTCTAATCAAGTGCTTAGAGCTATGTAGTTTGAACCCCAGGCTAGTACTTGCTTATGTCTAATAGAGTTCTTGCATTTGAAGTTTTAATGGGGAGAGATTGAAAAGATGTGAGACTTTTTTTTCTTTTTTTAAAATTGATAGAACCTCTTGAGTAGCCAGTGTATCTGAATGATGCTCATTTGTAGCATGTGTGTTTAGAGTTTTTGCCTAAAAATTAGAAAACATATATATATTTTTTTCAAACCCATTAATAAAAAGGAAGTCAGGAGTAGAAATTAGAGAGCACTTTGACTGTTCTGCAGGAAATACATTTGAATGAGTGATCTTTGTCTTGAAAGGACTTCAAAAGCAAACAGTGGCGATAATGAGAACATATCAAACATGTAGAGAAAGAAGAAGGCCAGGCTCAGTCTAGATGAATGTGCTGCACAGCAGTGTCTTATCCCAGGAGAAAAGTGCTGTAGCTGAAATGGTTAGAAATAATTGACACTGCTTTTTAACATGATCACTGTGCTGTGATGTAATGTGTCAAGATGTCATTTTATTAAACAAAGTGGTGATTTTAATAGAAACCAAAACAGTTTCATACCACTGTTTTGGAGAGCTAAAGGCTTGCACATATGCGGGCACTTGCCAACACTTGAATATTCACAGGCTGATCCTAAAAATTAGGGGAAGAGACAATGCATTGTTTCCGAGACTTGCTGGACAAATAATTCTAAGAGTGCTTAGAGCAAATGGAAACATACAGTTATTTCAAATGAGGTTTATCCCAGGAGAAATTATGATTGTTAATCAGCATGACAGAAAACAATAATTGCTTGCAAAGAAGCAAAGTATTGAGGTGATTAATATAATCTGAAATAAAATGCAGTAGATTAACTTGTTCAAGTGCTGGTTTCTTTCAGGTATGTTACCAAATCAATCATCTGAGGGGCAGATTTTGCTTATACTTTCTGTATTTGTAGAGTAGGGTGCCTCAGTTGATTTTTATGGGCTTCACTGAAATTATTTCTGATATATATATATATGCCAGATGAATTGATAACAGTCTGGTAGTGACAGCACCAGATCTCTTCCTCTGTCTCTCTGTCCTTGCAAGGCTTGTAGTGTGAACCCATTTGCATGGCTCTGTACCCACTGTAGTTGTTTTTCTTGTCCTCATATCATTAGGCAAATATGACAAAGTATGAAAACGTACCCTTCCATATTATTATGTTTATTCTCAGAGTTCAATTAACATTCCAAAAGCTTATTTTTTTGCATGATTTTATACCCAGAATGATTTATATCTGCTAAAACCTGTATTGCCATTACAATTAGAGTTAAATATATACATAGAATATTTTAAAAAGAGATAATCCACAAGAAGTTTAGTTAAGGCCTGTTAGATGTCATTGGTATTCTTAAGAATAGTGTGTGCTGCTAAAAAGTAAGTTGCGTTGAATGAACTACATATTTGTATTTTAAGTTGCATATGGTTTATTTCAAAGTTACTGAGTATGGCTTTTGAAGAGAAATTTCTGGCAACAGTCCTCAGCTTACAGTGTGTTTCTTAGGGTTCAAGAGCAGGATTATCAGTGTGTGTAAGGTCTGTTACTGGTTGCAGGCATTGAGATAAATCTGAATAACAAAGGACAGTTCTTGATTGCTGATCTATAGTTTCTGAAGCTCTGCCATCTGGTTCGTATGTATAGACTCAGAATCCTTGTTTGGTTGGATCTAGAATTGCTGCCACTGTAGACTGTGGCAGAAAGGAGCAGGCCCCCTCCCTTTCCACAGCCACTGGTCCATCACCATCCATGAGGTTATGTCCTTGCCAAATGAAAGTCTACAGTGAGTGACTCTCCAAGTCTTTGCATTGCATCTATTTTCTGTTTTGGCAATACAGAGTGCTACAGGCTTTGCAACGATTTATTTCTGAACTGATTTATTATAATTGAGAAGTGATGTTTCACTCTGAACAGCTGTATGAGGATTTTAACAATTTAAGTTTACATTTATGCTGCCAGGAAGAGGAAAACAAACTGAATTTCAAACTTTTATTGTTCTCTCACTCTAATAGAAGCTGCTGTGTGCTTTCTGTGACTAGTACAGTCCTTCACCCAGAGCTATTTTGTCTGATGATAAAACCATGAGTGTATGAAGCTTGCACGTTTTTCATCTCTTTTATGACCTTATCTTTTGTGAGAGGCTTCTGTGAAGGTATCCTGACTATAGGAAGCACCTGGTAAACATACATGATATCTGTGATGTGATAAGCAGTTGCGAACAAGAAAGTAGATCTGTCAGTTCTGAACTGTTCATTGTTACAAATACTTCATTGATGTAGCTGATTGCAAAATGTGTTATAGAGTGCCTAACATCTGCTGTAACATTCTTAGTCAAGATAGTTCAATAGTTATATTGTACGAGACTTTCTATAAGAGCCTAATACTGATAGGAACAACATGGATTAAAACAGCAGGATTGAGAAGAACTGCTAACCCATGTGCTTCTTTAAAATACCACAACTACTTGTGGTACAAGCTGATTAAGTACAAATTGGGAAGTCTTTAATTTGTTAAAAAGATTAAAGTGAAATTACTTGTTAATATTCAAGTCTCTCTTTTCCTACTTGTCAGTGTTGTCAGAGAAGTTACAGTTCTCTCTCTCATTTCTGGTAGTATATCTCTTTTACAGTCTTCACATTTCATGACCAGTTTTTCCACCTTGAATTACAGTGAATTGTCTATTGGATAAACATTAGGCTATTTAAACTACATTTAAAAAAAAACTTGAACTGTTTCTGAAGACAACAGAAACAGTCAATGCTGGTGAGAAATTATAAGGTCAAGATGAAAATTCTATCCACATTACACATAGAAGTCATTCTATAAGTCATTCTAATAAGATGGGGTTTTTTTTTTCCTCTTAGTTAAGTAGTATTTTGTGTATTCATCATTTCAGCATAAGTACTAGATTTGTTTCCCCCAGGTTTAGCTGACTAAAGATAGGTTGCTAGTGTGTTTAAGAGGATGATTCATTTCAGCTGTCTCAGACAGGGGTCTCATATCTCAGGCATGTTAGAATAGGATGAATCACTCAGGAGGTTTCTCTCTTCCCTCTATAGGAGAGTCTATGTTAGTGTGGACTAGCTTAACTTTCAGGCATCTGAGGTTAGAGGTAATGAGTTCTGCCAAAAGTGTAAGTTTATTACCAAGCATAGAGAACTAGTGGAAATTTCAGTAGATTTACTTGACTGATGGCTGAACATAGTTTAAAGGACAGAATTCACATAGCAGGCTTAGTTGCTAAAAAGCAACTGCTAAAACCTACTTAAACAGAAGCAGGTTTTGGTTCATTTTAGAGTACTTACACCACTCTTTGGTGTTGATGAGGAAAAGTAATTTATCCTTTAACTTAAATACAAAGTGTAATTGAGCAGAAAAGTAAAGAAAAAGTGTGAGAAACCCCCAAAAAATTGGATTATAAAGGAATCAACAAGTTAGTAGCAAATGGGTAGTATATATAGGCAAAAAGGACTTGATTGGACTTGGAAGAAAGAAATAATTAATGTCCTGGATCCAGTTAAATGTCTACACTTATAAACTGAAGAAAAATGTAATCAGTTCTAAAATAAATATTAAAAAAATAGTCTTATTGAGACTGAAAAGTAGTCAGTGACTGAACAGAAAGAGTAAACAGTGGAAAGAAAATAAATTCTGAAAGGAAATAAAGTCTTTTGTGCTAAACAAATGTTAGCTGCTAAAATAGCTTTAACTGTGGGGAAAGAAAAGAAAAAATGCTTGAGAGATGTGCTTTGTTATCAACTCTTCTGCTAAGCCTTCTTTTGGCTTTTTAAAGTTGCAATGTCTGGAGCACCAAATGGATTGTCTTGGTTGCCCATTTCAATCTGACCTTGATGCTCACCTGAGCTTGGGATAGACTTCACTCCCTGGTGGATTCAGAAATTGACAATAATGTACCATTTGTTGGTTTCAGAAGCAGACTGGAGTAATGTGAGGGAACAGCAGAAATCAGTGTGGTGCATTTCAGGTGTGTAATGCATGCACTTGGTAGGTGGGAATAATAGAAAATATCAATGACAATAATTAAGAATACTTCTAGATGCAAAGCAAAGTTTTCCTTAATGTAAATTCTCCACATTTTATCTACTCTATTTGCACAAGACATACATCAATTCATTCAAACTTGACTATGAAAACCATGTAACACTATACTTCATGAAACACTCAAAAGGCGAGTTAATGGAAAGTTAAGTCATCTGCTAACATACATTTTCAGATTTTTCCTCATCTTCCAAATACTTAATTACTGTGTACTGTGGTTTTTTGTACCTTAGCTGTTGTTCTGTCCTTTTGCTTTTCAGCCTAATCTTTTCATTTAACTTTGTCCTCTTTTAATTTTAATAGTTTCATTTGTTTATGTTCTGGTTAGTTGCACTGACTGGAAGAATGCTGAAATTTGCAAGCTAACACTGGGATGGTATATATTATAACCTGGAAGAACTCAATACTTTGGAGGTTAAATTGTCCAATTATCTATGCTTCTTTTCTGTCTAAAAGAATTACTATTTCTAGATTTTGCTGTTATTGTTCTGATTTAGTACATACAGCTCTGTTATGTACAGTGGAACAAAAACATGTACAGTCTATACAAAGAACATTCTAAGAACTATCTGTGTTGGTAATACATCTTGAGTTAGAAAACAAGAATTGCCCTTGCTGTGAATTGCTTTCCAACATTTTTGAGAAAACTGGAGTTGATCATGCCACGTCTGAACTTAGGAAAAAATTTCTTTTGTGTCTCTCCAATGAAATACAAATTTTTGCTGCTTTAAGTTGCTATTAATATAGAAAAATGAAGGTAAAATTGTCCAATAGGCTCTTCAGTCCACCCAAGAAAGCACAGGTCTGATTACTACAAAGTAACTATACAAATGCTAATTCAAAATAGGCTAGTTGCTTTTAAAAAATTGCTAAAACTTAGCAGAAACTTGATAGCTTTTTCATTACATGAGTATATTTAGGACTTTGTTCTGAAAGGTAACTTCAGATCGAACTGAAACATGAACTTCAAATTCCTGGCTACAGTTATACAGTCAATTTAACACAAAAATTATACCAGATAATTGTGTTGTATTCAAGTTTTATTTTACACACTACAAGGGCATACAAATATTCTGGACTGTGTTTTTAGTACCAGAAGTTCACTGAACTATAGCTTTGTAGTGAAACTGTGGAGTGATTATAGTATTGTGTTTGTGTGAGTAGTAGTTTATAAGGCTCTTAGACTTCATATTTGAAAAACTGTTTTATGAATGCAAGGAAGGATGTGTTATTACAAGATGTTACATGTGCACATGAAGTTAATACTTTATAGTGTTTGTATATAATCATGTACTTGAAAACTCTGGGTCACAATCTTATCGGGTATAAATATAGCTCCAGTGATAGCGTATGGGGATCTGGCATAGTTTGTTGTAATCACATTTCTTTACCTATGTTGCTAATTAAAGCTTTTGTTATCATGAGTGGGGAAAAAATTACAAGTTACTGCTTAATTGCTGTACTTTTTGCTCCTTCTTGGCCTCCTGTTGTTAAGTCAACAAAGGGTCTGATTTTTCAGTTAGTAAAATACACCGTATTTGTTTTTCTAGTGCTGTCACTTTTTTGTGGGAGATCATTTTCTAACAAGTGTCCTTCAGGTTTGATAAAAAAAAATCAACCATAGTCAGTCTTATTTGACTGAAGTTGTTAATTACGTAGATTTGTTTTTTTCTTCAGTTGTTCTTCTTCATGTCCTCTTACGCCTGAGTTTCTTGGATAGGTTAATATTAAAAAAAATGAAAGTCTACAAATGAGCGAAGTCCAAACCTGGAAAAGCCTTTAGAAATGTCAGTATGTTACTGTGACCAGAGTGTTTTTTGTTAATACCTGAACTCCTCATCTTCAATGTAGTTTTCTTAGTAGTTATTTATTTCAAACTTGTTTAGGCGTGGAGCTTGCCTAGTGTATTTGTTTACCTGAAATAACTTCACTTTCAACAAGCAGTTCTTCAAATAAAAAATTTAATGGTCATTTCTAAAAATTTAACCCTATCATAATATTCTGTGTGTCCTGTATATGACTTTGTAGTAGGTAATAAAAGAAGGAAGACACATGTTTTCAGGAACTTCTGGATGGTGAAAATCCGAAAATTCATCAGAAGTGTAGCATTTCTTTAAATAAAGCTTGATAGGGAGAAAATTACTTTAGGGACCTGCTGGTATATCATGACTTTAGGGGCAAATTCTTTAAGTGCTGGAATACCATGGAATACCAGCTTTTCACTAGCTGTGTGAAAAAAGCAAAATGTTTAGTGGACTGTATTTTTGTTCTGAGTGTCATTTATCTGCAGTGCGTAAGAAACATTTAGGTGTCAATTCAAGAAAACCCATAACTGAAAGCATGTGTTCTGGGGATTCATGAGCTGATTTCTTTCTCTCCTTTGTACATACAGGCTCAGTGACTTAATGTACTTTGCTTTACAGAATTAGGTGCAAGTTGTGATTCTGTTTCTTAATCATATGGAGTAAATACGGTTTTCCAAGCTTTTCTCTCTGTGGAACTGGAAGTACTGGATACTCAGGGCTTCTTTGTGTCAGTGGGAACTCATGAATGTTTATGTGTCTATTTTTTTTTTCATTTTCTCTCTTTATAGACATGCATATGTTTTCACTTAGGCATGTAAGCAGTTGTTTGGATATTACAGGAGCTTTGCTTAAAAGTTACTATTGGAATATGTCAATACTGTATTTTTTGGATGGTTTTTCAGGCAATGAAGAAGGCATCCAGGAGGCAGCAGAATCTGATGGTGATGCAAGGTCAGAGAAACCAGGGCAGCTTGCTGTGGAGACTGAAGATTGGGATGGGCCAGGTAGGGAAAAACAACTGAAAGCCAAGAGAAATTTTTTGGAACTAGAGTTCAATATTTGTTAATTTCATTATTTTAGTAGGTTGTTATGCTTTGCATTTATGTTTAATGAACTGTCTCTTTTATGATCCTTTGGGTTCCAGGATATTGACACGTGAGTACTAAGATGAAATCCTTGAGTAAAAAAAATAGCATTTGTTATACCATTTTGTAAATTGTTTGACATACAATGCCTTATGTACTTGTTTGATGTAAAGGAAAATTTTCATGCTGCTTAGAATTTTAGGATTGAAATTTCTCAGTAAGTTCTTTCTTCCATGGTTGAATTAAGGGGGAAGCAGTTCTGCTCTGTTTTCTGAGGTCAGAAGACCACCCAGATGCTTTGGTCTCTTCTCAAGCTTTGTGCCAACATTTAGCAGCATGTTTAGCTTAACAAATAGGTATGATGTCTACTAACATTTTCAAGGAGCTTTTTTACCTGGTCGAGCCAGATAGAAATCATTCAGCTCACCAGGTCATTGATTTCAGTGGAAAGAGGAGCTCAGACTGCAGTCAGTGAAGCGTTAGAGCTTCACATTAAAACAGTAATTCAAGGTAACATTTTCTGCTATGTAAGTGAAGATGGTGCAAGCATAACATTGCTAAGATGTAATGGTAATATGGCAATACTTTCAAGTATCTGTTCAATATAAATATGTAAAACCTCTCTTGTACTGTAAAAGTACCTAAGGCAAAGGGGTAAATTGTATTTCTCAATTAGGCAATTCTGCAGTTGAATGCAATGTTTTCATGGGCATGGACATGGGAATAGACCTTAAAAATCCATTATATTGACCATAATTTAATAAAACTGTTGCAAAATGTGCATCTGAAGCCAAACATGTTCTAGCGATAGCTGTATCTCTTATGGAAATTTTCCCTCAAAAGGATGAGCACATCAGAAGAGAGTTCCAGAAACGTTCTATCAATAATTTATAATGCAGTAATAATATTTCATTAGAAAAATTCCTATATTTCAATCACATTTTCATCCTTGCTTGATTTTGCAAATTACTATATGCTCTTCATGAAGAGAAGAACAAAACTAATGGCAATTTTCTGAAACCAGTAGCTGGAAAATACAATGCAAACAAAAATGAAGACATAGTATATCTAATTATTATTATATAATTTAAAATGTTTTTCATGATAATACACAAAGAACTTGATATTCTATATAAAGAACTATGGTTTTATATGAAAACAAGGTTTAGTGTTACACTACTATACATGGAAAATAATGCAAAATATATGTGTGGATGTAGTACAATGGCCTTTTCTAGTTGCATAGCAGATTTAAAGGCTTTCAGTATTTACCATATGATTTGTTTTTAATTTCATTATAAATAAAGTCTATCTGAAATTTGTAATTTTTTGTTGCATCTTTTTAGTGTATTTCAGCATAGTTGAATTTGCATTTTGTGGGCTGTTACTGCTTTTTATATCTTCTACCTTATTCAGAAGTTTCTGAGATCTTTTTGAGAGTGGAGTAAAAGGAGATTTTTCATTTTGTTGAGGAAAAAACAGTTAAACAGTAGCATGAGTGTACTTCTTGTAATATTTATTGATAGCTTTGACATGGGATAAGATGGAAATCAAAACTGAATGTTGGAAAATTTCTTTTGACTTCTGATAACTGATGACCACCAGTATCAGCATCTATATTTTATTTAAATATTGATTCTTTACAAGGGTATAATAGAAATGAAAAAAGGAATGGATATATACCACATCCCATACTCTCCATCACATATGAAATGAAGTTGGTTACTATTGACATGGAAAAAGAAGCAATCAACAGAAGATAATTTTCAACCATGCAGTACAAAGATAACGTCTTTCAGTTTTTTGGAAAAAACAAAACAACAAAGCATGAAATATTCTGCTTATTTAGGAACATACTTTAGCACAGCACAAACAGAGCCATCGAAAACTTTAGTTCAACAAATTTACCAACTGTCAGTAGAGACACAACCTCAAAGGGCAGATGATGATACATTTTTTGTTATCTGAGCTGTCTCTGGTCTCCTCTCTGGTAAGGAAAGTTCCATCTCTGAGAGATGGAGCCTCTCAGAATCCAACAACTGTGTTCTGCATGATACAAGTTGCTGTCAACTGATAATGTGAACTGTGACAACTCAGGAATTTATATAAATAGTAGAGCTGTTTTGGTATATTAATATTTTTGTCTTTTTTTAGCGCTAAGGGAACATATTGTGACTTTCAGAGCCAGTACTTGCCAGAAACTGAAAAATTAAGCTTCTGGCGTTAATTAGAGTTTTATTTTGTTTGAAAATTTGCATTGTTAAGTAGTTCACATGCATTCTTAAGTCTTCATAATTAGAATATTTTTGTGAACAAAAATATAAAGTTAAATGTGCTGTGGCTTCAAAGAGTTTCCACTCTAGCAATATTTCAGATCAGTCTTGTGACCTTCATTGGCCATCAAGGAATTTCAGAGATATTGCCTATTCTGTGTAGCCACTTTGAGGGTTACCTGAATGTTTTTCAGCTACCCTCAGTTTTCACTGTTCTTATCTTCAATTTTTATAAATTCCTGTTCAGTGAAACTGCTCTGAAATAATGGAAACTTAGGTCAGTAGACTGTATATGAAGACACAGTGAAGGGCCTGGTCCTTTTTCTGTTCTAGCCAACAGTGAAAGTCCAAGGAATAGAAAGCAAGAACAGCAAGACTGACGTAAAAAGACTTAGTTTTTAAATGCGAGAGCAGTGGTCATTTTATGGCCTTATGTCTGCTGTTTTCCTTGGCACATGGAGTTACATAGTTCTGTAGCTTTGTATTATTGTTAGGATGCCAGTGCATGTGAGGGCAGTGCTTTAAGACATAACAAACAGGAAGATCTCCTACATGGCTTCTACAGATTACCCATCCTATTAAAGAATATGATCATTCTGGTTTCTACAGAATGTATGTTTCATGCTTCCATAGAAGAACTTCCTTAAAATCTCTGAAAATTTTAGATACTGGGCACCTCAAGTAAAATATTGTTAAGCTAAATATAAGTAAATTATATATTCTATAGTGTCTTGAAAGATAAATTGCTTACAGATTTGGAAATGAATGCTTGTTTATCATTATCCAGTAGTCATGCTTGCAGTGGTAGATACTACTTTCGTCTACCATACTTGTCATTATAAGAGACTGCAAATATAAACTTTACCAAAAAAGAGGTTTGAATCAGAAGTATGAATTATAACTTAAGAATGATTTTTAAACTGTCCAAAAGCTATAATGAAAATGAAAGCAATGTTGATATTAGCCAGAAGATAATTAAAAAAAAAATAACAAACAGAAAAATTCAAGTGGATATAACCAGATGCTAGGAACTATAATACAAAGCTAAAAGGAAAAAAAAAAAAAAAGGAAACCACCCCCCCAAAAAATCTATCAGTAGCTTCATTAATAACAGTAAGATGACATTTTAAAATGTGGTAAGAAAAAAATAATTAGAAAATTGGTATTGATCTATTATAAGTCATGACTCAGTAGTTAGAGGGGACAGGTAAAAAGGTAAAGTAATTATTTCTAGTCTGCTAAAATATTTGTGCTGGAAAGCCTATTTGACTATATGTGATGGCTGTACTTCTGTACTACCTAATTTAAGCAGTCTGATAGTTTGAATTTAACTTTTTTAGGAGCTAGATGACTCAGCTTTAGTGATGAATTTCAGTTCCAAATATGTTTTTATATGATTTCTCTAATGTGTTCAAAACCAGTAAAAGTTGGTGTGGGTAGTGACTGTCCACATGGTAGTGGTCCCACTGGAAATAAGGAGAGAAGTGAAAGATGCTTTTATTAAGAGAGGGTTAGTAAGAATTGCAATCTGTATAGCTTAGAAAAAAATATGTCTTGTAAAACCACCATAATATGTAATGTGAGCTAAAATATATTTAGTTATTTGCAATATGTTTAAAATGTTAAATAATGCTGAATAATGGGCAGATATTGCTATTGGTAGACCTGAATAACATGCCATGTTAGCTGCAGAAATATTTCAATTAAAGAGTAATTAAATATAAAGTTATGGGCTTATGAGAAGGTAAATAAGTATTTTCATAGAATTGTTACAGTTATAAAAGACCTGTAGGAGCATCATAAAGCAGAGTCTCTGAAAAAGTCTTGAGATATAGTGACCTGGGGTTGAGCCCAAAACGCCCCAAAGAGATGGTTCTGGCTAAAGGGTATGTTTGGGTTCAAGCAGATTACTTTGCTTGCCTGGTCGGCAGTCTTGTTTGATGCTGAAACAGGGTTTTTTCTGTGTCCTGTGGTACGTTTCAAGAATGATGTTAAAACTTGTAACAGGTTTAGAGAAGATCCACTAGAAAGTTGAAAAGACTGGTATTATGGAAAAGTCTAGGTCCTTTTCCTATTTTTTTACGAAAGATATATTAAAGTTATATTAGTAAAGGGCAATCTGATTGCAAACTACTTTAAATTCAGAGTGAAAATCTGATAACAATGGGCACCTCTTTCCAGCAAAGCATCAGAAGATTAAAGGGATGTTGAAACTCCACAGTTTCAGACACAAAGAATGGATTTTAGTGCTTAAAAAGTCATTATTGAAACATTTTATGAAAAGTCACTTATCTGTCATTAGAAATATTTGCATTCAGGATGAGATACTTTCCTAAAGAACATGATCAAGTTCTGCGGCGAACACTGGACTTCTAAAATGAGATAGATTTCACTGGGGCAGAAATTTGGCTGACTGACCATGATAATTCCTCGTAACTATAATGAAATTAATAAATGGATATACTATCTATTGCTTTTATAAATATTGTACTATTTGGGTGCATTTATAATGAGTAAGTACTAGCAGGCCTCATGTAAGCAATTCCCAGTTTTTATTTCTTCAGTAACTGTTTACTAGAACTATGTTAAGAATGATAACTTCTTGTACTTTTCTTTATTGTGTATTTCTCAATTACTCAGTATTGATAAAATGAAACAATAGACTTGAAGACAACATATACCCATTCTGTAATGTGCAGAGGAATGTTTTTTACCTGTTGACAGATGGGAAATTTTCCAGTACTGACTAAGCCAAAAAGTTTTTCCAAATCCATTGCACCATCCTGTGTGCTCCATTCTTTGGACTTTCTTCCTGCAGTTCCAACAAACAATGAATGCTTCAGCTATCAGTGGAGTTGTATCTGATTTTTAAGACAGAGAAACATTGCTACCAGTTGAGGAACTAATATATAGGGCATTTCCAAAGGTGAAATCAATGGCATTCAGGAATGGCAGAAAAGGTTTGGTTCTAAGGAAGAATTTGATCTCTTTCTTCTTAATTCACATGCGCTACACTAGATTGTCCTTATTCCTTATGTGACCTCTTACTTTTATAGTCATAAGGGTGCCTGGCTTTGTCAGTTGGATAGCTTGAAAGTCAGTCTCAGGAGTTCTTTTGTATTGTACCTGAATTCTGCTTAGAAAGTGAGAAAATGTGATTTTTCCACATGTCCAAAATGGGGGGGAAAAAAAAAAACAACAAATGAAAAACCCACTACACAGTGTAAAATAAGACCTAAAATTCTTATTGGCAGTTCATGGTAATTTTTCATGTATTGTTTGCCGTCATCTCCGCATAAAGGGTAAGTTTTCCATGTGTAAAATTCTGCCTCCGGTAAATCAACAGGACTTCTGCTATTGGCAGTAGTAAATCAGAATGAAGTTGCAACTCATGTTACTCATTTCAGCAGACTCATTATCAACTTATCAGAACTGTTGCAAAAAGTACTAAGGATAGTTAAATATAGCGCATTACAGTTTCTTTTAATTACTCTTACAGGTTTGTGTTTTTCTTAAAATGTATCAGAAACTTTAAGAAAAATAGTGCACTGTAAATTAAATAGCACTTCAAAATGATGTTACATTGAGCTGTGCTGCTTTTAATATTCAATACAAATAGAAACAGGCTTTCATATGAATTCTGGTGTCTTGCTTTAGCGAGTTGTAGATCAGAAAATTGTAGTGAACATTGGGCATGCCAGATTGACATTTTTACCTGCTATAAATGGTAGTTTGAAAAGCTTTTCTGTATAGGTTTCCTGTAGCCATTCATAAGAATCACTGCAAATATGTATTGTTTGTTGGTTTTACTCTGCATTATTTAGTAATACTATAAAAAGTTGGGGTTACAGAGCAAAGCTGCATAATATAGAGTGGTTGGTAGACCACTGCAAGATGGAAATAGACATTAATGGTAGCCTTCCCCCTCCCCCCTGCCCTTATACTTCTTTTTCATTTTTCTTTCTTTCTTTTCAAACCAGTCCTAAGAAGGACTTGGAGATTACTGTCCTGATTTTGTTTCCTTTTTGATTGGGGAAATGTGGTAGATTTAAGATCTTGGAAATGCTATTTGATGTAAATTAACAAAAATCCATGAAACATAGTTAACTATAGATATAGTCTGACAGTAAGAAGAATATTGTGAAGAAGCAGAGGAAATCATAGAACGACTGCGTGTTACTCTGACAGTGAATCGGTATTATCTCTGCTATCAGATAATGCAGTTATCATTAATTTTCACATTTGCATTTCAATCTTTGGAAGGAAATGACTCTTGCCGGATGAAGATAAGAGCTCTGTACCACTATAATGAACCATCATTTTATCCTGATGCTTTGTATCCATATGAAAATGAGGCTGGGTGGTGTGGTATGTGAGGGAGGGGGGGGCGGTCACAGAAACATTATAACAAAGTGTCAAAAATCACCACAGACTTTTGGAACCCTTAATGAAACAAGAGGCAGTCTAAATAAATCTTCTGTAGTGAAGTGGATATTGGATTAAAAGCAGAGAGCTGGGCTCCCAGGCTCCGGGGGTTGGGAGGGAACCTTGTTGAAACAGGGAAGGATTTCTGTGGATCTTGATCTGGTTTCCATCAACAATTTGGAACTAGGAGGAGGCCATTTGGACAGAGAATAACAAAAGTAAGGATCTAACAGTCATTGGGTTAACCTTTGCACTGCAGGTCTTGTTTTGGCACTTGAATTCTGTTAAGGGAGGTGCAAATGCTCGAGGACTGCTGTCTTGTGGTTTGGATTATGGTACTGGAGCTGTTTTAAGCAGTTACCACACCTATGCAGGATTTTAAATAATTATCAGTATTGTATATAGAATTTATCCGAGTCTACAAGGACTGTCGTTTTCCCAGTTTTTTTTCATGCATAGCCCCGATTTGTGTTGCTTACCTGAAACTCGATCTGCAGACCTCTGCATCATTTCATTTTAGGTCTGATTGACTAATACCAGTGTTTCTGAAATATACTTGCACTATATTCAACTTGTTTAACCTTTATGATGTAGTTATTACTTAGCTAGTCTGTAACTTACAGACTTCACAGTACATAATTTAGACTCACAACCAAATGTCTTCTAAAAACAGGGACTCCTGAGGTTTGCCCTGCTGCCCCATTTTTTGTAACAAAAGCTGAGTTTCTTAGATCATGAAATGATTGTAAAAACTAGTATTTACATATGTGGCATTTAAAAAGTAATTTTTAGTGTGCAACCTGGCACCATTTATAGGAGCACCAGTATGTCAATCTTGCTGTGACCAGCTGGGATTGATGAATTATTTTCTTGGCTATAGCAGCTGCTTCCTCTTGCAGACCTTTCTCTGGGTCTCACCTCTGTCTTCTTACATGATGAGAGTCTTTGCTTCATAATGAGAAGATGCAGGTCTAAGAAGTGGAAGGAAAAATTTGCTATTCCTGTGTTAATATTCAATAGTGACAGAACAGGAGTTGTAAATAAGTGTTGAAATGTCACGGTTTTGGTTAAGGCCAGTAGGCACTCTTCCCAAGTAGATCCCAAGGTGCAGAAGATGAAGCATTGCAGGGAACATTCTCCAGAGGTAGTTTGTGTGCTCACACCTGATTAAAGGCTAAGGAAACCTCCCAGCAAGTAAATATGGCTGTACTTGGCCTTCATGCCCAGAGCTGTTCTCTGCCGCATGTAATGAAGCTTTTATTTACATCTGACAAAGTACAGAGGTTGTCTGTTGTTCAGGGCAGTTGATACTGTTGGTGGACTGCTCTGTGTATAGGCCTGAAGGATGAGAATGTGAGAGTGGCTGGGTGCATTCACATGGAAGTAGCAGCAAAACCTTCACTGTCATCTTTCCCATGAGCAGTTTGGACTTTTCTAGGAAGGAGGCTGTTGCATGACCTACACTGAGCATGATGGGGAGAAATTTCACTTATGGTCACACCTGAAAAAATGAAATTCTGCCCTTTAGCCAGAAAGAGTGGTCACCAGAGATTTAAGAGAAAATTGAGGTGTAAAATAATTTCTCTAAATTCATGAGAATAGGCAGTAATAAATTTTGAAAACCAATACATATTTCTTGTTATGATGTCACTTGCCATGGTGACTTCTGTAGCATCACTTTCATGATGCAAGGTGCAAATATTGTAGGATTCTATAAATCTGGAGACATGGATTGCCTCTGACTTGCAGCCTAAAATATCAAAACCCAGTGAATTCATCACTGAATACTGGAGCTCTTGTCAAGCATTCCAACAGTTTTGTCAATTGGAATGCCATTTCCTTATCATTATATTCTTACCATAACATTCTATATTATACATATTGTATATTATTAATACATGGTTCTTGTTGTTGTTAGCATATATATGTGAATTTAAATTTAATTTCAAATTTGCTATAGAAATGAGCATAGTTTAGACATAGCATCTTCTTGTATATACATTTCACACGTAGAGAACTTCAATTTTATTTAAACAATTAGCCTTTCAGAATATTTTCATACGCAAAACTTCATTTTATCCAAGTCAAAATGCTTCAGAAAAGTGAAACTTACCTAGAACCTTCAAATCTATTAGTTGGTTTTTTTAATGGCACTCCATTAATTTACTATTGCTGGTTCTTTATTTACCCATTTGTGAATACTTATTTGACATAGCAAGGTTTTTTATTTTCAGTGTGTTAGGTGTAAATTGTTCTTTGGAGACTCTCTTGATCTTCAGGTGGGTGAGTTTCTGGATTAGGATGATGGTTTAGAAGTGGTAGTCCCTAATTTAGTTCCTCTCCCTACCCAATGCTCTCTCTTCTCCCCCTCCAGTGGGAGATACAAAAGGCAGAGATCCAGGTTTGAGTAAAAACTAGTAGAAACAGCAATGAAATAAAGAAATGAACAGTTCCAGCAAAAATCCTAATAACAACAGTGCAGAGAGGGTGTTTTCCATGGAAAATGCTCATCAACGTAGCACAACCCTGAGACAAAGAACAAAATGGGTGGCACAACCTCCATATGCTGCCTTTTCTTCCCAACCACAAACCACGCTCCTCCTTCTTGGAAGTGGGGATCCCTTACTTCCACCCCTCAGCAGTTGTGTCCATGGGATAGAATAACAACATGGACACACACACAAGGCTCCAGACTGCAGAATTATCCCTCTTCTTGGCCAAAACTAGGACCGCTAGGTAGGCTTAAAAGTGATACGGTATCTTCTTAAATTTTTTTGTACTTCTGTACATCCAGCATGAGAATATTGGCCTGACTTGTAAAAGTCATTGAACTTCGAATGGAAGGTGATACATATTTGAAATGTGTTCTGTTTTGATTGGCATTTATGTTTCAAGCATAAAAGACTTCTTGTTCTCTGAAAAAGTTGATAGCTGGGAAAAGCATGTGCAAGGGAAAAATCATCAGATTGACTATGTACTTCACTTTGGACATGATATGCTATATAGTGGATATTATGTAAAGTACAAATCCCCGTAGGTCACACAGTGAAGGACTCCTAGTCTGTGAAATTCTGCAGGGAATCAATGAACATCTGCATTACAATACGTTGTTTCTTGTAGTTTCATGCACCAAGGGATGTGCAGAGGCTGGCAGAAAGCTTTGCACTTTTCAGCTGTCTCCACTGTAGTTTGGCCATAAAGGCACTATTACACCCTGGTAGCTGCAAAGGACTGGGAAACAGTGTTTGGTTTTGGAAGCAGATTGGGTGAGAGTCAAAAGGAGTATGTAATCAGTCCACAAGTGTTTTGTTCTTTGTTGCATTTTTCGTGTTAATTCAGCTAAGATGATTGCACTCAGAATGCTGCATGACAACACTGGCTCAAACAGTTGAAGAATGAATGTGTTAATATATTGAGCCATATGCAAAGCACAGCATCATTTAATGCACTTTAGGTGTAGTCCAGTAGTTGGATACAAATACCTACTGAGAGATGCTAGTGACTTTTTTTTTTTAAATTGGCAGGTTTCAGTGACGAATTCTGTGTTCAGCAGTTCATTGAAGAAAATATTTTGATTTTCAAAGTACAGTGTCCTTCTAAACTTTCAAAAGCCACTTTATTTACTCTCTCTTAAGATACCATAAGATAGAAATTTGAATATAAATAAAACAATAAAAAAATTATCACCAGAAACCATTGTACCTCGTTTCAAAAGAACTAATTTTGCTGAGAGTAAGAAATTTAATGTCATGTGTGATACTGTAGTTATTCTTAAAATTAAACAGTTCAGGATGATTCAGAGTGGGAAAAGGAAACTGGATGTCACGGTCATGGAATAGAGGGCGAAGTACTTTCTCAACTGTGACCTTGACTTTCTGTGTTTAGCTCAGTGAGACCAACTTAGCACACATTTGAGTTTAGGTTTAATTGCCACATTTACTTTTTAGGGTGCTTTACCATTGCATTCTCAAAAGGAGGATATAAAATGAGCAGTAGATCCTATTTTCTCTCCTTGATTTAGGCTTCAGAAAAATGTGCAAATGATCTTTGTAAAGTGCATTAGTGGTCATCATACAGAAATGCTGCGGTAAACTCAGTCAGTCAGCACTTATTCATCAACATGGCCAAAATAAGAATGGCTGTCTTAATAGCATCAGACTTCATTTTGATCTAATTACAGAATGTGTAGTTCTTTAGAATGTTCTAATAGAATCTGAGAAACCCCAGAATCAAATATTCAGAAGTGTGGTCCAGGGTAAAAACTAATAAGATATTTGGGTAGGTGGAAGTAATAATGATTAAAGTTGTGTTTGGAAAGCTGCAACTCTTAGTTTTTCCTACAGTCAGCTGATTACCTTAGACATTCTAAAATAGCTGTGTAGAGGACATTTTGTTCCTACCTCCCCTTCCCCCAACAAAGATTTCAGTGTTCTGAATGTACTCTTTAATTATCGTGGTCGATTCCAAAACTGTTTTTAATCTATAGCATATTAAATCATATTCATGGGGAAGATGCTTGCATATGCCTGTTTGGTAGTGTGGGCAGCCAGTCCAGTGTATACACTTTCTTTTATGATATGTTCCAGAAAAAGTCAATCAAATTGTCCCATCATAGCTTACTCTTTCCCTTTGCTCCCCTTTGTGTCTCAGGACTTTTAAGCTATGTATTCAAGGTGAAAATCTTGAACAGTTGACTTCATAACATGTTTTTGGGGATTACAGGTAGAAAAAACTTCACAATATTTTATGTAACTTTGTTTTAAGTAAATATTGCAGGATTACACATTACCTTATTTTATAAAACAATATTGTCTGATATATTTCAATGGAAAAATATTTTACTGAGAGGAAATACACAGGGTGGGCTTCTTCAGGTCTTTGCTGCTCAGATTTTATGGCAGTGTAATTGTTTTGATTTAAAGGATGCTTCATCAGCATAAACCCACAATGATGGACTATTTTGGATAATGTAGAAAGATAATATGATGTATACACTAGGAACATACTGTTCCAGAGTGTCTTGTGTTTGGGCTGGGTGGTTCAGCCCAGGAGACTGAATTCTGAATTACATCACTGTATGAAAAAAACCCCTTCATTAAGTTATCTGAACTTTGATTCTTGCACTGTGGTGCCAAAATTACTAATCAGTTCATAAATCTTTGGCTTGCATATATAAATAGATACTAGTTCTCATTTAAAAAAAATAAAAAAATGAAGACTGTCTGGAAAGCACTCATGGTACGCATCCAGTCGGAGTTTTCTTAAGTTGACCACACTCCAATTTTCAGGGCTTGTGTAATGCAACATTTTAAATGCTTCATATAATTTGTTGCTATATGATAAAGTATGTATAATACTAAAATTTATTTACGTAATACTTCTACTGCATTGATTTCTGCTTGATTATTTTTATTGACTTATTTGAAGGAAAAACCCCACATTTTCCCCAATTACAGAACTGCTTAGCATTTGATACTATTTTTCAAAGTTTTGTATTGCATACCAACTTTTCATGGAACTTTTCTTTAGGAGGTGCTCTCTCAATATGTGACTATTTCTAGCAGCCAATAAAGAAAAAAAAAAATAACCTGCAGTGAAACAACAGATATTTTGGTGTGTTGTGTTCTGATAAGAGCTATCATTTAGTTTAATTACTATATCCGTAACACTTTAGCCATCAAATTTTGAGTGTCTTCCAAGGAAATTATTTTCTCTCATCTTGTCCTTCTAGTCATTATTTTAATAGTTGCAACTTCCTCAGTTTTTTTTTCTCTGTATCGTCATGCCACAGTGTGTGAGTCATCGAAGAATGGTGTGATAAAGTAGTTGACAGGGATGTAGGGCTTAAAATGGTATAAATGTGCCAGAAGACATCCTGAGGGGACCCTCAAGAATTGTCCTTCCATATTGCAATGGTACCTTTAACTTACCTGCAAAGCAATGGCCAGTCAGGAGTGCTGGAATCTTTTCTAAATGATGCACAAAGTAAGGTTCAGGTTTCTTTTATACATTTCTGTAGGAATGCATCTGATTACCAAAAATTCAATCTCCTTGGATTCTGCCTCTTGTCAATATATCCTGCAATGGCATATGTGTATTGACAACCATGGTGTAATAGATTAGTTGCTCGACTGATTTATTGGTCTCACATTGTTCAGTGTTCTGTATGCTGGGAAGCTCAGTCAAGAAATGAAATACTCCAATTGTACTAAGAAACTGATCTTTCCTGTTAAAAAGCCTCTTGCCATCTGCTTGCTTTTTAATTTTGCCTGTAAAAGAGACAAAAAATAGCTTGAATTTTTCAGAAAGCACATCACAGTAGTTTTACCATTTCTCAGCTGCTAGGATCATTGCCCTATAAAAATTCTGTGTGTTTCCCAAAGCTTGGACATATCATGATACTTATCTAAAGAGAAAAAATGATATATTTTTAAAAGAAAAATGCTGACCTAGTTAGTGAGGCTGAAACCATTCATTAATTAGAAGTCATAATTGCAATTACATGGTAAAATTAATTTATCACGAAAATAATCCTATCAGTTTTCCTTTTTGGAAAAATGGAACCAAATGATTTTAGCAGCCCATATTGCTTAGGGCTGATATTACAATGATACTGGTTTAGAGTGAATAAAGTAATCAAATTCTATTTGCAAGATCTGAAATTCTGAGACTGTGTCATAGATAGTTTATGTATTATATGAGATTCACTTGAGTTGTAATTTTGTAATTACATATAATGTATAAAGCATATATGCACAGATAAATGCATAAAAGGAATATAGTGTGTTGAAATTTAAAAAGAGTGAATTGAAGATAACACAGCACATAATATATAGAAAAATTCATGTAATATGGCAGGTATGCTACAGCGTGTGAAACTGAGAATGCCTTTTCTACTCTCAGGCTATTTAGACTTCCTTGAAATTCAAATGTTAATGTACATTAAATGGAATTTAAGGAGGTCCACCTTGGTGGACCTCAGGCAGCCCTGGCAAGTAGTGATCCTTGGGGATACCACTTTATGTATATATCTGCAAAGATGTTAAAGCCATGAAATATAGTCCTTTGATGACATCATAACTGTGAAATATGACATTATTTTGCTACCAGCAGTCAGAGCCTTGCTTTATCTATATTAAGCAGTATGCACGCATAAATAAAGAATACCAAATACTGAAGCTGATTGCTGTAACCCAACATGGCCATCTCCAGCTGAAGTGCTCATCACTCTCTGATGCCCTATGGATGTCAGGGGACTATTTGTAGAGTATCTTGCTGTCAAAGATCTCTAAATTTAACAGTGTCTTCTCTCCAGAAATGAAGTAATAATTGTTGTGGATTCTGTTAGACAGCTATATGTCCAAATTCAGCAATTACTTATGCTTTCTTAAGTTGTAACAGGGAGCAAAAATTTATTATTTTAGGTCAAGCTAGTCAGACTTGGTCTTTAAATTTAAGGATCTCAGATGTATAATTAAAATTTCTGGTCCTGTTGAAGTAAATAGAAAAGTACGCATTGATGACAATAGTGTTAATACCTAGTCTGTTAATGCCTAGTTAAGTATGAATACATGTGTCATTTGCACAAGACTCACAAATGTACTCTTTCAGAGAAAGACTGTTAGGCACAGTCACCAGGGGAGTGTTCACCTGCCTGCACTTTGTTATTAAAGGGGGAGAAGAGCAAGTATACTTTTGGGCACCTGAAAATATTTTAGGTCTCCATGAAAAAGACTTCTCAGAAGGGTGCAAAAAATCCATGCATAAATCTATCTGTCCAGACTAACCTGGCATTTGGCAATTTGGCAGGAAGTCTTACTTTATTTTTTTTCTCTACAGGTAGTAAGAAAAAAAATATACTTTCAGAAAAACACTTCTGCTCTTCTAGACTCCCATCTTGAAAAGTATTTAAAAACTTTTATTTTAATGTGTGTGAATGTTCCATTAAAAACAGAGCTACCCACATGCATAAAGTTAAGCACAGACATGTTTGTAGGACTGTGGCCTTAGCTCAGAGACTCTTCCAGGACGGAGCTGCCTTTATCACCATCCTTTCTGCGTACTCAGCAAACTGCTAGCCTGCATAAATTAGTAAGGATGCAAATCAAAGCAATACTAAAGACCCCTTTCTACTCTGGAAATGTAAAAGGCCTTAAAGGTGGACTAAATTACTTCAACAGCAAGAATTCTGAATACAGTGGACTTCAAATTGTAGCTGCTTCAGTTTCTGTTAATTACAGAACTTCATGTAATCATGGATTTCATGTTTCATGGATTTACTTGATTTTCTAACTTACTGTTTTGAAACATTTTTTTTGTTAGAAAACTTAAGATGTTTTGGCTTGTATATATATCTTGAAGTAATTTTTTTTCCTTTGAGAAGTAGGAGCTAAATCTTGAGGCTGCTGTTCATTTCATAGCTGTTTTTAGTGGGATTGTAAGGTCTAACATAACATGGTAATTTTTTTAATTGAAAATTCATTTGGGTTCTGCAAGGTTTTCATATTTATTTTAAAATTTAAAACCTCAGCATGTTTAAAAACCTCATCTGATTGTATCTGTGGATACAGTCTTGTGGGGTCATAATGTATGAGAGTCCTGAAGTTGTTTTATTTTCTAGTGGTATGATTTTACTATAACTATGTATATTTTGCTGTAACTGTACATGAGAATATACCAATACAAAGAATTGAGAGAAGAAGATATTTAAATATTGTGCAGAGATAGAAAAGGATTGTGATATATTATGTCCAAAATATTCCTAAGGACAAATCTTTTCTTAAAGGAACGAGTTGTGGGGGGTTTTTTTTGGGGTTTTTTTTTTTTTTTTTTGGTCTTTTACAGTTTGTTGGTTTTTTTAAATAAAAAATACCATAAGTGTGACTGAAGGGATATCCTGAAATACACTGTGTTAAGCATCAGTGGCTCTTAGTTTCTTCTTTCTGAAGATCAGTTGTATCTACTGCCTGTTATTTTAATTATTTAGCAAACAGTATTTTAGAATTCTGTATTGTTGCTTGATGACTTTTTCAAGCATTAGCTGATAAACTAAAACTTATCTTGGCAGTTCAGGGGAATAAAAGAAAATATACCCTTTTAAAACTCTTATTATCTCAGTGCCAGTTACTTAACAGGTGCATCCTGTTTGTATTTTTACCAAGTTTTTTCTTCAATTTTTATTTTATGCAGACACTTCCCACTCTTTAACTTTTACCTTCCTTATGCAATATTTGTAGTAATAAAACAAGTCCACATATATTGTTTTTTTATTTCCCTTACGGCTATGCATTGTGAAGAAGAAGGCATGAGATTATTTAGCTGAATACATTTACTTCATATGAAAACTGTAGCACCTAATCTTACCTGTCCCTCTCTCTTGTGATGGCGGCCCGGTGATAGTTCCCTGTTGTGTTTGTCATCCCCACCTCTCTGTCTCCACTTGTGTTCCCCTTCCTTCATCCACACAGACAATCACAGCACAGGAGCTGTTGAGGTGAAATCCAGCAGTGCTTAGTGGAGCAAGAGTCTTTACAGGTTGGCTGCTCAAAATCAATTGACAAAAAAATGTGTGCAGCAAAGAGGCAGTTTCCCCAATGTACTCATACGTGGGCTGAAGAGGTGTAATTTTCCTTTTCAATTTTTGTTTCCTAAATGAAAAGAAAGCATTTTGTTGTTCCTATTCCCTTTTGATAATTCATAATTTCTGATCATCTCCTTTTATATTCTTGGTCTGATTTTGTCCATGTCCTTAATTTTCACTCTGCTCTGTATTCATTTTCTTTCTATCATTTATTTCCTTTGATTCTACTGAAGTCTTTTTTCCGTGTGGTGTGTTTTTCATGCATGGTAATTATAAAATATTTCTGTTTTCTCTTCAAGCACTTCTGTTTTATTTACCTGGCTTTCTAAGTTTAGGTATAGTGTTTCCTACAGTATTTATCAAAGAGAGTACAGGAGGAATGAGCACACTATTGCTGCTCTTGGCTCTGCTGTATTTTCAAAGAGCATCTGCTCATGTTCATTTGATTATTTTTTTTTCCTCAGCTATGTATATAACACACACGAATGTATCATCGATTTGGTGAAAACAGCACAGAAAAAATGCATTTTATGAAATTGGGAGGAAGTTTGGAGCAAACAGTGGATTATATTGGTGTTATATAGCTATCTCATCAAAAGGTAGCAAATGCACAAGACCTTTTGCGCTTTTCAATTTGAAAGAAAATTATTTCATTAGAAGAAAAAGAACCATCACTCTGGATGCTGGAGAATGCCAGAGCCTGATGAAACCAGCTGAAGAGACAAACTGAGTGTATGGATGCAGATTAGCCTTCAGAAGATGAGGGTGTAAAAGGGATTTAATGGTAGGATGGATTATAGAAATCCTTGTAACAATGTTAAATAATTATAGTTCCAGCCGAGATCAAAGCAGTGCTGATTGAACCCCCTCAAGCTGTTAACACGGAGTATCTTGAAGAAAAAAAAAAAAAAAAAAAGAAAAAAAAAAAGGAGGAAAAAAACCCTCTGAGATTGGTCAGCCTGTGCTGACAGTGTCCTCTGATCTGGGGAAGTTCTGGCTGTGTTGAAGGTACAACTTGTGGGGGAGGGAAAATAGAGAGAAGGATTTATCTGTCCGAGTAGGCTATTCGAGTGGCGGGGGTTATATTTTTTTAAGGGAGGAGGAAGGGGTTATTACAATCAATGCTGCTGGAGTTCACACACTTACTGAAATTGCAGTAAACTTTACAGTTGGCTTCTTTCCATATTGGAAAAAGGATTAAATTTCTTCAGCAGAACCCTGGTCAGTAACAGAAAATTATTACACTTTTTTTTTTTCCCCCCTCCTTCACATCTTCCCCTGTCCACACCTTCTCCCCACTTTTAGACTATAGACTTAGACTTATAGACTTCCTGTATACAAACCTGCCCAGCAACAACTATTAGTAGTGATAACTGGAAGAATGCTTTCGTAGCAGCGATATTTGGCTGCAGGCAGGGAGTACAGTTGCTATGCCCATTCAACAGCATTAAACATTTATTCTCACTCCCTTGCCTTCCTGGCATTTATGCCTGGAGGATTATGCTTGTGCCTCTGTTAATAAAAAAAGGGAAGTCAAAGTTAAATACTTATGGTTTGGTGGTGTAGTAACGTGGCATGCCCAAAGCTTTTCCTTTTATGTAGCTGTCTCTGGAGTGTGTCACATCTAGTTTGTTGCAGAAGGAAATGTATGACTTTAACAAGGTTGAGGTGTATTTCCAGTGATGGTGTGTTGACTATGTTCAGTTCTAAGTAGAAAACTAGAGGGTGCATAAGCTGAGTGATAAAGAATAAGGGTGGAAATTTCACTTTATGGACTGGAACTAAATTACGGAATCATAGAATGGTTTGGGTTGTAAGGGGCTTATTCTTTTCCCACTAGATCAGGTTGCTCAAAGCCACATCCAGCCTGGCCTTGAACAGTTCCAGGGATGAGGCACCCAGTATTACTTTGTTCCCCAGCTCTGTGCTGGGATGGCAGGTGAGTGAGAATGACCATAACTGAATGAACATAAAGCATTAACAGCTGTTGGACATCTCTCTCCCTCCCTCTCTTCCCCCAGCCTCTTCTTTCCCCCTCCTCACTTCCCTATGACTGTATTTTTTTAACAAATACGAGTACTTTGTTTCCTGGGTACCTCCAGTCTACTAAATGCCAATCAGAGAGTGTGTTAATGAAGTGCTCTAGATTGCAGAGAATAATGATCCATGTCAAAACCCCAAACCTGTTCTCAAATCCCTGTGTAAGAATCTGTAGTAATATTTTCCAAATGTGTAGGTAAAAGCTTGTATCAAAAACTATTACTTTTTTAAAATTCAAAGATGGCTTTGGTATTGGTTTATGAACTGTGATATGAGACCTGTCTAGGGACTTTGTTAACCTGTTAGCTTAGGTAAGCTGTTTCTTGCTTGAATTCCAAGTAGAATTTTGTGTTGAGGGGGCTTTAAATAAATCTGTGTGCCTTGGGTCAGAGACTAAGAATTTTTAATGGCACCATCTTCAAAAAGTTTTATGGCCTTTTCTATAAAAGTGTGATAGTTTTTGCAGGCATCTTGAAGTATCCTTAGAAGTCCAAGTTAAAGGTTCTGTGCCTATTTTTATGGCCAAGTCCTATGGAAAACATGGAAGTGTGTGTGCTGATGATCTTCTGGGGCGTTTTCCCAACATGTGGGGTATAATAATGTAAAAGATGTTGCAGAAAATATTGAGCTTTCCTGTTGAAACTCTGATCTAAGACAAGATAGAAATGATTTTGCAGTAATTGTTAAGATATCTTGGCCAAGATCTGCAAAGTTGTTTAGGTGTCTAACTATTTAATATTTTGTAGTTTGTAAAGTTTTGTAGTTTGTAAAAAGCAGGGTTCGGTTTTTAATCAAACTGTTAGGTATACTGCTGGATAGAAACAGATAATTCCAATAAGTGAGCTTTAAGGTGGTATGCTAGTTCAAAACTTCCTGGTATCAATTAGACAAGGGTTTTAAGTGTGAGTTTACTAGGGATTGTGGAGTCTTGAAGTCCTGGACAGGGATTTCTCAATTCCATTTTATAAAGGGACAACTTGAAGGAAGGAGTTGATGCTATTTGGACATACGGATCTGTTATTTTTACGGTATTATTTTAGGTGTAGTGAAAACTGATGTGATAAATGCTTTGGAGAAGAAATCACCATGTCAGCCTGTGCTAACAGCTGAACTGTCAGGATGAGTTTTTTGTGCTGGAAATAGAAAATAATAGTTTCTTTTTGAGTCCAAATGTAAGTTCTTTGAATTGGCAGCAAACCTGGTTAAGTCTGTGTATGTAGTGTGGTTTAATTTTGAGACTGATTATGTGCAGTGTTATTAAGAAGAGGGAAAAGGAATAGTTTCTGAAATGGTAGTTGTAAGGACAATAGTTGAAGGCAGGAGGGGAGGATAAAGAAAGCCATTAGAAATGTTTCTTAAGTTGAGGAAGATTTTCATGGTCTCTCTTCGGGGAATGTGCAGAATCCTTTCTTTCCTTTTTATTTTTTTTCCCCCACTGTCTAGGGTTCTGCTGCTGCTATCAAAAATGAATAATAAAATTGGGAATCAATGTGAAATCTTAAGTTCTCCCATCATTAGTTTCTTCTGCATGACAGAGTCATTCTGTATGATTTTTTCTTTCTTGCATCAGGTTACCAAACAAAGAATTTAAAAAAAAAAAAAAAAAAAAAAAAAAAATTTCCTCTCCCTCACCATCAGCCTTCCCTATTGCTTTCTAACCCTTCCTGAAATTGCGGAGGAAGAGTTAATAATGGAACTAGCTCTAGTGCATGTTACATACCTATTCTCACTTCTTCTTCGCACTTTAAAACCCTTCACAGAGGATTTTAGAATGGGAAAATGCTACATCAGCTCTTTCCCTGTCCTTGGCTTCTGAGCTTTTTTTTTGTCATTGTGCTATGGAAAAAAGGATCAGACTCCAAACCTTTAAGCAGTAGCTGCATTTGGAAATAATCTAAAGTAAAGAGATGTCTTTGTGCAATAAGGAACACCATTGTTCCCCTTTGTGTTCTGAAATGACAAATTATTGCCCCTTGACGGTAAATTTGAAATCAGATAACTGAGACTCAGTGGATGATTTTTATCTCCAGAGTTCATGTAAATTTGTTGCATGCAGTGTGTTATGCATAGTGTTTGTAGGAGTATGGTACAGCTCAGAGTTATATCCAGCTGCATGTGGATAATTTGAGGATCTGGCATTTCATGTTAGCAGTGGGGAAAAAATGCCTGATTAGTCTTTAAAATTTCCTGGTTATTTCCAACTGACATTATTATTTTAAAAGTAAATTGTTCTCCATTTTAACATAACTTTCTACTTATTTTTACTTAGATTGTGCTTACAATATGAATGGTTCTAGATGTAAGTTAAAATATATATGGTGGCGAGGGCAACCATCCCCCTTCTTCATGTCCTCTCTCTCCAGCTACTATTTACTTCCAAGTAGGAAAATACCTACAGTATAAAGATTCCAGTTCCTGCTCAACATCTGTGAAGACACTGGAAAAGAAACTATTGGTGTTGATGTCCCTTTCATAATTTTTTTCCTCTTTATTAATCTTTTATTAAGGAGCAAAGGAGACAACACAAAACATTTTTAGGTCTTGGTTCAATAAGTGTATTTGAGATAGTTATGGCTGGTGTGTCTCATCCATTGCTCATAGACATAAATGGATATAATTTTTGTATTTGATACTTTCCAAGTGTGAAGGTTATCTATCATGCACATTTTTAAAAAAGCAGAAAGGAAAGCAGTTGCTTATAAATTCCAGATTTCTCGATGTTGTAGTTTGTTTTTAAAATGTTGTTAGGAGGAAACCTGTTTTATGAAGAATTAGTTTCCTTTTAAATTGATACTATGGGGCTTTGATAACATCTGAAATCTTTATTTGAATATCTTGCATTGTGCAGTGTCCTGCCCTACATAATACTTTATATGCAGCTATAAACTAGCATCTCTCATTCAGATTTAAAGATATCCTGTTATATTATAAATTATTAAAAAATTACACAACATTGTTTGTGGTACAAGCCAAAAAGTACTTTCCAGTCTCAAACCCATGATTTAAAGCTATTATTTGGAGTTTCAGCCACTGTTGCTCCTTTGAAGACTTTTTTCTTTTAACTAATACTTGTTTACATTTCTAAAACAGGCACCAGTTTAAGCCTTTCTGAGTGCAAGTGCTAGAATTTACTTTAAAAAATTCATCTGAATAGTTTACTGTGCGCTAATTGTAGTAATTTCAGATGCTCAGGTCACATGTACATGTGGATGTTTGCACATTGAAAGGACAGAGCATGCATCAAATTTTTATATTTTCCATATTTACCTGAAATGGACAAATTGAAAATTGTGATTTTTTTTGTACCTGTTTGTAGTAATAACTAAATATCTATTTTGTGTATGTATCATCAAACATATTCACAACCAACTACTTGATCTTTCTGTCATATGATTTTTAAGAATTCTTTTTAGGTCACCTGTAAATTTGTGGATTCTCAGTAAGTGAACTAGGACAGATACTCAGGCAGGAACAAAGGCACATCTGAAGACTTAGTCCTCAAGCCTCATGTAGTTTTGAGAGGCTGTAGTGTGGTATACTGACAACCATGAAATCCTAGTGTACTTAGCACAGATATAGTTCATATCAGCTTCATAATGCTGTACGTTATTAATAACCAATGTATATAGACTCAGTCTTAATACAGAAACAAATCAGCAAGCCTCATTTTTTTTCTGTACTAAATTCCCATGTTTGAAAAGCAGAATGTAGAGGATGGCTATGGTTTATTTCTTACAATTATGAATTTAATTTCGAAGTCATGCCTAGCTTTATCTCAGATATTTCTCTTCAGTGAAGTACTGAACCCATGTGGGACACTGCCTCATCCCTACTTCAGTCTTCACCTTGAGTTTAATGTTGCTTTTACATCAAGTTAGGTGTTTTTCTGAAATTTTAATTTATAATTGAACTTATCTAACTCAAGTAATAATATGGCTTGCTCACTCACTTTGAGTTTCACTTAAATAGGTAGTCCTCAGATACTTGTTCAGACACTGAGTTAGGGAGGAATTGATGTGGGCTCATTTACAGTCATTCACAAAGCAGCAGGACATCTCACTGCCACCTGCAAATGAAAGTCCTGATGCTGTTGGCTCAACACCAATTTTAGGTCCTGACTTAGGATTTTGGTTACACTTAAATAATACATATTTCTAAAGATGTGATAACTTGGGCATAGATAACAAAGGTGTTAGTATAGACAAATCCAGTAGGTGCCCCTTTTCTCTCAATGGACTCTTCACTGTAGCCCTCTTTGTAAGTGGAAATTAATGGGGAAATATTTGTGGTGTAGGTTCTTCAGGAGGAAACTATCATCCTGCTGCCACTAGAAATAGCATCTTCCACTGAAGAAAGGATTTGGAGATTGGGGTGCTATGTAAAACAGCAACTGCTCCTGAGGTTCCAGAGCAAGGTCTAAGGGATGATTGGAAACAACTTCCTGGTCTGCTGCAGCTGGTGAAAAATAAGGCTTTTTATTGTGGATATCTCATCCTTTCTTGGTCTTCTGAATCTACTTTGCCACTGCTGCGTCTTGCAGAAGAGGCTGCTGTCTAGAGTATGGTGGAGTGGAATTTAAAAAGAGAACAAAGCATCTAAATAGAGAGGAGGCCCTCAAGGTATAATGGGAAGGATTTGTCCCTAGTGGCACATGCAGTAATCAGAGCTGTGTGAAATACTTGCAGCATGGAACTTGTATGGCATTATACTTTCTGTGTTTCTCCTTTGGACACATCATCTAAATCATCACTAGACCACCTCTGCAACTGTAACTACCTAGTTTTTCACTTTGCCTTGCTCAGTGCCTTGCTTTGGCTCAGGAGAGCTAACAGGGGGCTGACAGTGTTGTGCAGACATACATTTCCTTTCATGATTCAGAGGTCTGCAGCAACTCAGTCAAAAATAAAAGAAACTTATAAGCAAATAAAATGTGAATTAAATATAAGGTTCCTGATTTATCTAAGAGCATTCGCTAAAAGTACTTCATTTCCTTTACTGCTGCAATAAAATAATTTTACAGTTAGTAGCATATAACTTACAGGAGTGACAAATTTGGTACTTAAAAAATATTTAGGTTAAAAAAACCTGTCACTTCCAGTAAGTCATTTTTAGAGTGTAATCACTTTAATTCTCCTCTCTAATTTTATCACCAAGAGACAAGCTCCAAGCCCCCTAACCTCCTGTAAAAATCTCTGTGCTGCTGCTTGTGGTGGCTCCCAGTCAGAGTGACAGAATGGGGATCGAGGCAGGCATGGCTGATCTAGGAAGGAGGGAAACATGTCTTAGTATCTAGCAGTCTAAGTCGTAGATAAACATCGTTAATGTCAGGTCACTTGAAGTCTAAGTTTAACATAAAACAGTAACTTGTCAGAAAATACAGCATGAAACTTATGACATGTCCTACTTGGACTGGAAAAACCATAAGCATGTGGTGACAGTATGATTGCACTGGCACAGCTGTTGATTTAAAGAGTTGTTTACAGCCCTGCAGAAGACAGGCTATTTGAGCTTTACTCAGGGTATCTGTTCTCTTAGAGTGGTCTGGCATAGTTATAACACAGCAGGGTATGGTTTGCATTGTGGTATTATGGAGTAGCATCACTGAGGCAATAGCAGCCTGTGAGAAGGGGAGGACAAAGTCTTAGTTCCAGGGTAATCCAGCATTGCTGGAGTCCAAACCAAACATGGCCTGTCTCTTTTTGCTTTCCCCACTATGATTTTCAGGCATTAAGTAGCTACCAAAACTGAGAAGCTTATTAGTCCAGTATTCAGGTGTTTCTTTGTGTTGGATTCATTTCTTATAATTAATTTGATGTTTTATTGGAAACTTAGTCAGAAAACTCAGGATATGCTGGAAAAAATATGTAAGAAGTAAAAAGAACAGAATAAGTTGAGATAAAAATTTTAAACTGGATAGACTCATGGAATGGTTAGAGTTGGAAAGGACCTTAGAGATCATCTACTCCAACCCCTCTTCAAGGACACCTGCTAGTAGACAAGGTTTCTCAAAACCCCATCCAGCCTTCCCTTGAACAGGAATGTCATTCATAGCTTTGGGCAGCCTGTTCAGTACCAAACCACCTTCATGGAAAAACATGACTCTCGGTTCATATCTCAAGAAAATAATTTTTTTTGTTTATTAAACACCCTTTTCTCCCTTCTTCCATTTTATTAGTCTTGGATTTTGTAGTCCTGAAATCAGGGCACCCACTTAGAAGGTAGGGAGCGGAGTTCATGTCTCTTCTTCCAGAACTGATTGTATTTAGAATGAACTGATCCTTTATTCAAAAATATACTAAATTCTGGAGGAGCACTCAGAAATCCACATCTCTCTGTCCTTAGGTGATGACCATAGCAAAGGTGCTGTGTACATTATAAGTTCTTGGTTAACAAGTTTTTATTATTAACATGAAGGGTGAGTAGAGAATTTCTCCCTCTCTTTTAGTATTTTTAGAGGCAAAAGTAATGGATTTGAGTCTTCTAAGGGTTAAACAAAATGGGAGCTATGTGTCCTGGTTCATAGATCAGAGTTTTAATGAAATTATGGTCACTATCACAAGTTTCATTGTGAAAGCAAGCTGTGTGCCAGCTGTGCTCTGTTCTGTACTCTGCACTATTCAGGTATGTTTGGTTTGCTCTGAGGGTAGAGAACCTCTTTGCATTTTGATAGATTTAGAGGGATATTAACCTACCACCTGAGAATGCAACTGTATTTGAGTTTAGACACCTATGGAATCAGAATAGAGACTTCCATGTATATGTAATGATAAGCAGCTGCTGAAGTAAGATTTTTCTACGTCCTTTTCTTCATTATTGCAACCTATATTCCAGTGAACCTCAATTAAGAACTAAATTATTGGCCCACTCTTTAGTTCTGATTTGTATTTATGTTTTACAGATCAGAAAGAGAAGGCATGAATAAGTGACATGAGTTATGAATAAGAGCAAAGCTGTGCTTTTTATTTAGATTACTATGCAAAATATTTTCTTTTCCCTGATAATGTTTTTTAAATGTAATTAGACTTTTTAATCCAGGAGAGCCCTCCTTCAGAAAAACATTAATTATTAATGTATCCATTATTAATTAATATTTATTAATAAATAATAACTGTGAATAATACTATTTAGAATCATTCAGCAATTTATATTGGAAGGTACCTCCAGAGCTCATCTAGTCTAACCCCAGCTCAAAGCTGGGCTGACTTATATCAGGTCTCTCAGGGCCGTACTTGGTCAGTGTTTGAAGATCATAAAAAATGGAGAACCTGAAGATTTCCTCAGTAGTGCTCAAGGTTTGATTTCCTTGCTTAACTGTTACAATATTTGCTACCATATGTTGTGTAAATTGTTACAGTTTTCTCTTGTTGCAGTGCTTGTTTGTTTCTGCCTTGCCCTGATGATCTCCAGTAGGAGAGCGGCTTTGTGGTTTTTTTACCCTCCACTGATCTGTTTGCATACAGCAGTTAAAGCCCCGTAGCCTCCCTGTCCTAGCACTGATCTTCCCAGGTCTTTGAGCACCTCTTGCTGCAGTCCCCTGGCTGTCCTGTGGTTCTCTACCAGACTTAGCCCAGTATGTTCATTGCTGCAAGAGTGCACTGAGGATACAAGTCCAAATAGTCTGCTCACAGATTCTTTTTAGCAAAGCTACTTTCCAGTTGGGCACAGCCCAGCTTGTGCTGTTGAATGGGGCCCAACCCGTGCCACCTACAGGACTCAGCATTTGCCTTGGCTGAACTTAATTTGGTTTCTGTCAGCCCATTTCTCCAGGTTGTTATGGTCTCTTAGCAGCAGCTGTGCCCTGCAATGGTTCTCAGTTGCTCCAACCAATTTGATAGCATTTGCAAACCTGAAGGGCATTCATTCCTAATGTCCAGACCATTAATAATTGAGTTAGAGTATTGGCCCTAGATAGCCCTATGAGAGATTCTGCTAGTAACTGAACTTCATACTGCTGTTCACATTACTTTGATTCAGTGGTTCACCCAGCTTTGTAATCTATCCATAAATTCATATTTCAGCAATGCTTATGAGAATATTCTTTGGTAAGCCTTTTTAAAGTCCAGCAATGCCCACTGCTGTCCCCTCTCACCTGCTGAGCCAGTCATCTCGTCCTAGGAGTCAGTGAGGTTGGTCAGGTATGATTTGCCTTAAGTTAATCCGTGCCAGGTGTTCAAAACCACCTTCTGACGTTGTATGGGCTTGGTCATGGCAATGAGGAGAATTTGCTTCATGCTATTCCCAGGCATGTAGTTAAAAACCCCTTAGTACCCTCCTCCTTATCTTAATGCTCGATCTACCATTTGCTTGTTTCTATTGGGGAACTTCTTTCTTCACAGGTGCTGCTACAAAATTTCAAAGCTATGGAGAATGGAAGCTTAGCTGACACTGATCAGCTGCCTCATCATCCTTGGATGTAACCCATCTGGTCCCATGGACATGTATATGTCCAGCTTGCATAAATGCTCCCTTTACTTAATCTTTCAGTCCTGCAGAAAATGCTGTAGACTCTTACTGCTACTCTTGGAACTGAGGAAGCCTGATGGCACACCCTAGAATTAAAAACTAAACCAAAGAAGGCAGTTAAGGCCTCAGCTTTTTTTATGATCATAGTCACTGTTGTGCCTGACTATTAAGACCACATTTTGTATTGTTTTTAATTTTGCTGGCTACATTCCTGCTGAAGTATATTTTGCTGTCCTTCAAATCTCTCCTTATTTTAACTCTAGGTAAGAACAGCATTACAAGAAATGCATAGATAGTCCTTTTAGTTTTATCTTATCTTAATATAGTAATCTCTATGTTAGTTTAAGGTAGTCTTTAGTCAATGAAGTGAGATAAGCACCTTTACTCTTTCCATTTTAAGATTGTTATCTACAAGAAAGGGGATAATTTTACCTCGTGGAACATGTCTCAGTTTACAGCAGACAGAACCAGAATGTATAGCTTAGTTTTTAGATGGCTCAAGTCAATCTTAAACTGTTAAGTGCAATTTAAACAGCTAATTTTTAAATTCTGCTCATAATTCAAGTAAATACATGCTCATGTTCTGTACTGAGCTGGCTTGCTTGCTCAGTAGTGTCAGAGTGTACAGTTTCTGTAGGGTTTTCTATTTATTATTTTGTTTAATTTACAGGCTCATGAAATAAGATTAGTTGAATATTAAAAAAGATAATTGGGGCCAAATTCTACTCCTTGGTCTTCAAAACTGGTTAATGTATTTAAATGTGTATTTAACATTTTTGTTTTGTATAAAATATATTTGAATGCACACTAAAATGGCCAACTCTAATATTGGGAAACACTGTCAACAAAGTCATGCTTGTTCTGAGATAAAGAGAAACACTGCCAAAATGTGTTTGAAAAGTTTATAGGAGCTATTTTTTAGAGAATTTACAAAGCAGAAAGACAATAAAATGTCGTAAGATTCCTTTCAGTGCAGAAAAAAAGTTACGAATATCTGTAGGGTTAAGGTGTCTTAAATCTTACCTCCTACTTTTGTATAGATCTGCTTCTTGACAAAGTAAGTCACATAGGGGGGAAGCTTTCTTTAAATTTGAATAGCAGAGTTCCTTCTACATAACTTAAAGTTGTCTGTAGGTTCATTTCTTTTTTTCTCTGCACACACTGAGCAATGCAATTACAGTTACAGTCTTTGAGGATGGTAGGTTATCAAAACTCTGGTATCTAAAGGAAAATAAAACAGTAAATACATTTTTCTTATTTTTTTCAGCTATTACGTCTCACTCTTTTTATGAATGCCTGATTCCCTAGGGCTTTTGAAGCAATGTAATTAATGAAATGATATTATTGTTTATTACAAAAACAGTCATACACTGTGAGCCTCCCTAGAAGTACAGAGCCATCAGGAACGTGGGACATGGCTATTTCCACAGCTTTTGTATCTTGGGAGCCCCATTCAGTTAAAATAAACAGGGAACAGATCCTGTGATGAAAACAATGAATTGGTTCGATGCTGAACCTTTGATGATATTGTCTCCACAGGGCTTAGAAATGTGAAGTAGAACATATTTCCAGAAGCCATGACAAGTGGCCGAGGCAGAGGCTCTAGGGAATGACATCCAGTGAATTGTTTCTATCATGACATTAATTTAATGTACAATGCAGTCAGTCCACTTTTCTATATATTGGATGCTATGTGATTATATTAGTCTCATTTTCTCCTGGAGCTTCTTTTATTAAGTTGTATAAATCATGTGAACACAGTAGCCATGAGTCACCTATAATTCTGCTTGTTCACAAAATTTGTTACATGCAACCACAGGCTGTATGATCACTTACTATAGGGGTTATCCTGGACTGGAAAAATGTAGTAAAGGATTTTTTTGCCTTTTCTGTGGTTTGCCTTAAATAGAAGGGTACTTCCTTCATTAGGCTGATGCAAGCAGCAAGCTAATATTTTATGGTCTGTTAAAAGCTCAAGTTTGAGGGAGTCTTAAATGAGGTGCTCTATTCTTCAATCTCTCTGATGCTTTAGCAGAGGAGAATAAGGAAGACTTAAAAATATTGTGTTAGTGTTTGATATTTTTCCCATCATCTCCCTTCTCTTAAGGGCTACATGTGCAGCTATTTGTCTTTAAGCAACCAAACCACTCATGCTACACCTAGGCTGTTTGAAACTAAGTCTAATAAGTAAAACATGAAGGGAAATGATAGATTTATAAAACGTATAAATTAAAAGACAGAAGAAAACATCTAGTTTGATAAGCCATAAAGCAAAAGGTATATTTTAGGCCCAAATTCAGTTACAGTTTGAAGAGCAGCATATGTTTAAACCAGTATTTTATCCTATAATAATTCAGTTTGGAAGGGACCTCTTTCAGTTTGGAAAGGGCATCTTTCATCTGGTCTTCTCAAAGTGTGGTTGCTCTGAGATCAGATCAGGAGGGACTGGGTCTTTATCCTGTTGGATCTTGAAAATCTCCAAGCACATGGAGGCTCGATGTGCTTTGGGACAACCTGTTCCAGTGCTTAGCTATTCTGATGATAAAATGTGTCTATTCATATCCATTCTGAATTTTTCTTGTTCAAATTCATGTCTAGTGTTTCCTGTCCTCCTGGTATGCATCACTGTTAAGAGCCTGCCTCTACCTTTGTGGTGACCTCCTCTCAATTTTGCAAGCTGCTTTCCCCTTGAAGTCTTCTCTTATTTAGCCTGAGCAAGTTAAGTTCCCTGTCTGTCTGCTCCAGCCCCCTCACCATTTTGAGAGTCTTTTTCTTGGCTGCTTTGGTTTGTCAACATCTTAAAAAGGAATTCCCAAGACTGGAATATAGTATTCTGGATGTGGTTTAACAAACAGAGGAGAATAATCACTTCCCTTGGTTTTGTGACTGTGCTCTTGTTAATACAACCCAGAAAGCTGTTTCTTTGAGGCCAGGGCATACTGTTGGCTCATGTTCAGCTTTCTGTCAACAAACACCCCCCAGATGTTTCCAGCAGAGCTGTTACCCAGCTGGACAGTGCCTGTACTACTGCAAGGGTTCCTTCCTTCTCACACCCAGGACATAAAATTTGTCCTTGTCAGGTTCCATGAGGCTCCTGTAAGCTTTTTCATCCCAATTGTCTAGGCAGCTCTGAATGATGTTGTGTAGACAGGGCTGCCTTTGCATGGATTCTGTCCCAGTGTGACATCATCTGCAAATCTGATGATGTTGCATGCCAACCTTTCCTCCTTTCAACCTTTCTTAATAAATAAGGTTATTTATTAAGACATTAAACAACATGGTTCCTAGCATACTCCCCTTCTTACCAAACTCCAGGATTAGGATGACCTAGTAACCAGTACCAGCTGAGCCCAAATGTCACAGAAGCATGGTGTCACAGAATGACTAAAGTTCTTGAGGTCACCTACTCCAATCCTCCTGCTCAAGCAGGGCTACCTAGAGCTGATTGCTCATGATTATGTCCAGACTGCTTTTGAATGTCTCCAAGGAGGGAGACGACACAACATCTCTGGACAATGCCTCAGTCACATCACAGTGAAGAAGTGTTTCCTGACATAGAAAGGCAACCTCCTATGCTTCAGTTTGGGCCCATTGTTTCTAGTCCTGTCACTGGGCACCACTGAAAAGAGCCTGTCTCCATCTTACTTACATCATTCAATTAAGTATTTGTATGCATGGATGAGATTTCCCTGAGTTTTCTCTTCCTGGGTTAAAAAATGTCCCAGCTCTCTCATCCTGTCCCCATTTGAGAGATATGCTGGTCCTTTAATCATCTTTGTAGCCCTTTGATGGACTGTCTTCAGTATGTCCATGTCTGTCTCGTGTGGGGAAGCCCTGAACTGGGTACAATACTCCTGGTGTAGTCTTACCAGTGATGAGAAGAGAAAGTTAACTTTTGAATTTAGATTTTCTATAAATAATTTGTGATTTTGATAGTTTGATTTGATTCCACCTATTTGAGACTAAATCTGTCTACTTGGAGTTTTCAGTTGTCTTATCACAATTTTGCTGTACTGTTGGTTTTGATCAAGAAGTCTACCATGTATTTATTTTCCTCTTTCACGTATGTGAATGTCCAAGTCAAACCATAACGTTCTTTCTGTTATGCTTAGGAGACATAATTTCCTGGCTCTTTTACCACATAAAATCTTTTCTGGTCTTTTAATTATTTTAATGGATTCCCAATAAATCTCCTCAAAGTTTTCAGCTTTATTTCTGGCATGTTGCTATTTCGGACACACAGAAGATGAGGCAGGCAGCAGCAGATCAAGCAAGGAAAGACTCTGACTTTATTTTCTGACTCCATCTTTTATACATTTTGGTCTGGGGGCAAGAGATTGGCCATACAGGTTGCCACACCTCTGACATCATTGGTGAATATCACCATCAGTCACATTTCTCCTCCCAGAGAACCACTATGTAAACACAAGTAGATAAATTCTAGAAATATACATTGTTTTCATGAAGCTGCGTGAGAACCTTACTGCAAAAATTTAAAGACTCAAAAGCAAGAAAATTCAAGGCGACAGGGAGAAAAGAAACTGAAACAAGGAAAGTATCACAGCAGACCTGTGCCAGGGTGTCTTACCCAGTTAATACAACCTTTCTGCTGCAGCATGATGTATCTTTCCATTGCTGCTCCTTGGTAGAACTCACGACTGTGCTTTTCCACTTCTGGCTACAGTGCCCAACTGGGAAATCCTGTTCAGCTGATAATAGGCCTGAACATTTTTCTGCAACCAGTGCTTCTCAGAATTGAGTCTCCTGCCCTTTGGGTATGTCCTGCATTGCTAGGTCCCGTGGGCACTTTGTTTTTCTCTATTACCCCACACATGCAGTAAGTCCAGATTTACCAGCTCATTATGCTGTCCTGTACCAGTCTTCTTCATTATTTAGTCTTCTCCAATTGTTTTATTTTCCTCAGCTTTTATTATTAAATGCTTTGATTCTTTGTTCTAAGTCATTCATAATTATATTAAGTACTAGAGTCAAGAACCAGTGCTTTCCAGGCTTCACTGGAAATACATCCACTTAGTGACTAGCAATGTTCATATTTGTCAGTTGTCCAGTTTTTACTAAGCTTTATTTTTTGACTACTGTTATCTTACCCCTAATTAAAATGCAATGTTGTATTAAATCAAATTCCTTACAGAAGAGTAAATGTAATACTAGTGGCATATGATTTAGCAGATAGTTAATAGAAAACACTAAGTTAGTATTTTAAGATGTTTTCCCTAAGCATATGTTGATTGGCAGTAATTTAATTACTTTTATTTATTCCTTATTAATTAAGCTCTGTATCATCTGTTCAAACTGCTTTGCCATGTATCAATATCAGACTGACAGGTCTGTTATCCAGGTCATTTTCTTTTTGATTTTAAAGTACTGGCACAATATTAGCCCTCTTTAGAACAGTTGTAAGAATGAGTCCTTTAGTGACAAGAAAATAATTCTTTTAAAAAGTAAGTCTTTAAAAATGGCATATGGGATTAATAAAAAATGTTGTACAAGAAAGAAAAACATGCAAAAAATATTAAAAATTGTTAGCATTCACAAACATGGTAATATGCTTCAGAATTTTTAAGAAAATAGCTGAACAGATGAATAAAGTAATTAATTTTATTAACCTGACCTACAATTCAGCTTGTATTCCAGGAAAGGGGGCAAACAAAATATTTGGAATGAAAAGTCCAGAAACCAGTAAGGCTTCATAGGCAGTGCCTAACTGATTTAGTGAGCAGTTACTTAGAAAGTAGCTCTTTTCAAGTCAGAGAAATTCACATGTCCTCATGGTTCACAGTCTATTCTCTAGATGAACTTAATTTCATAAATTATAAACACACATCTCTAGTAAAGAGACCCTAGGTAATATATATTGGATATATAAATACTGAATTACATGTTAGTAAAGAAGAAATCCGATATTTGTATTTAATAAAATATCTGATCCTCATGAAACCATACTCTCTAACTGATTAATTCAAACTTCCATATATGTGGGCACAAGCACTTCGAGTAAATCTGGCGCAAAAATCATAAACAAAAGGTTTTCCTGTAATAATAAAGTATTGAATTTTAGGGGCACCATCTGGCAGTGATGTAAAGAGATCGTTCTTGATAGGGGTTCATTTATTTGTCTTTACTTAATAACGTCATTAAGTATTTGATTAAAGTTATTTTAATAAGTTGGGAAAACTAAGTTGGGAAAGAGTTTTTGGAATTTCTAAGGAAAAAAAATGGATGCTTCTTTTGGTTGCCCAAAATGTGATCAGGAGTTAAAATCTTTTTCTTCCATTGCAATGAGATGGAGCCAGTTACATTCTAGGTTTGATGTGTCTCAATAGGAGAAGAAATACTGGGGAAAAATAGAAAGAAAGAACCTGTGAAAAAGAATGATAGTGTTTGAAGACTGTAAAAGACAAATTTTTGGGAAACATTAAAATGCTCAGTACATTGAATTAGCAGGAGAGATATCTTAGAGTTGTGTTGGGCTCTCGTGAGCTAATTAGAATTGTATCTGTGGCAGTGCCACTGATGGATGAATTGGGAAAGGTGATAAGCACACAGCACATAGACAGTGGTGTTTTCTCTGTTATACCTACCTGTCTTCTGATATTCTGCAGTCTTCATCTTCCTTGATCAATAGTTGTATCGTTATATTTTCATTCGATAAACTTGATGAATTTGCTTGTATGAATTTCTGTTATTTCTAAGGCTTTGGCCTTCACACTCTTGCCCTGCTGTTGGGTAGAAAAATAACCTTTTTTTGTATTTTAAATCTACTGTTTGAATACTTCATTTTATGCTCTCTGGTTTGTTGAGAGGAGGAATGTTTATTACTCCGCTTGCTGATCATGCTTTTGCATAAGTCTTACCACATCTCTTTACTTCCTTTGCAACCCTACAGAGGGCTTACAGTTCTTAGGAAGACCTCTGAGAAATATAAAGGTAAACTGTTTTATTTACTTTGAAAGTAAGGTAAATCAAAAGGCAACAAAATGAAACTCAAATTTTTTAGTTATAGAGCTGAACATTTTTATATTTTTAATATACATTTTTATTACATAAAATTAGAAAAAAAGACCTATTTAATTTATGCCTAGAAAGGTCCAGGACAACAGAAATGCTCTGTAGTTAAGCAAATTGCAGGGTGTGCCTCTAAAATCTACAGAGTGATATGAAAAGTGATATTTATTATAACTTGCAGTTTGAATGTGGTGACACCATGATTTGAAGATGTGTGGAAAACAGTCAAGTTGCAAGATTACATTATCAAATAAACTGGAAAGATTGATCTGTTTATGGGTCCCGTGGTGGACAATGTAGTATTTTCCCTGGAAGCTTTTTGGATGGGGCCAAGTGCCTCCTGGTTGGGGTGTGCAAGGTGTGGGGGTCCTCAGCCCTTCCAGCTGCTTCACTCTTTCCTAGATAATGACCCTCAGATGTTTTGAAAGCTGCAGGATAGTTGCTGCTTTTGTGAATTTATACTTTTCTTCAGATCTAACATATTTGTATTTTGATCAGGTATTTTTTAATATGGTTTCATTTAAAATGCTTGTACCTTTTCAACGATCAAATGTTTCCCAAGCAATCAATTATTTTTTTTTTATTTGGACAGTTTTTCAGTAGATATAGTTCTCTGACCCTAATTAATAGGATAGCTTGTATTTTTTCTTAGTTATAAGAACTGACAAAAACTGTCCACCTCATAAGGTAAAGGGCCTTTTCTAAGAACAGCCGAATGAGGAAATGCGATAGTGGCTTCTGTGGTTTTTTTTTGGTGACTCTTCAAAAGCACAATCTTCATCTTGTTTGCCCTGCCAGTACTTCACAGATACAGAGTTGCAGAAGTGGGCATACAGGAGCTTAAATAACCCCCAAGCTAAACTACAGACTGAAAATTCAGTGTCTCCCAAAGGCACAGGTAAGCTGGGAGGGGCCTTGCTGAGCCTCTTGCCTAGAAATCCTGAGAGTTTTGTGTGTCTCCAATGTGCTTACCTTACGTAGGATTTTTCTATAAAAATGTATCCATTTCAAAGCAAAGCATTGAGAAGTCTCTTTTGGAGGTATAGGGGAGAATGGATGGCTTTGGAGAATGAAGCAGAAGAACAGATTCCTTCTCTTACTGGCAGTCATATTTTCCAGGCTGCCTTACATACTCAGCTGAGCTGTCAATACCTGTCCTGAGAATCGTGTGTTATCTGGGGTTCCTGAGAGGCATGAAAATGGTCCCTTTGGTCCCTTTAGATGTGCAGAAGTCATTAAAGGTTGGAGCTGGAGCACACGACCCTTTCCTGTGGGAGTTTTCTCCTTCCTTTTTCCCATCATCCATCTAAGGACAATGTGAGGATCCTTGAAAAGCAATTCTTGCAGAAATCGTAATACTTGTGCTGCTTTTTGTAGAAAGAAATAAGTGGGAACCTTTCCTTGCTGTTTCATTTGATTATAGTAAAGGTGCAGCAGTATTTGCTTTGTGTTATCCTCTGGAAGTGTTTATTAATCTAAATAATGGAACTTCAGTTATCAGAAAATTCTTGCGCCTGCTTAAAGCACTGAAGAAAGTATGAAGCCAGTAGATGCTAATTTTGGGGGAAAAGTCTGGAAAGATTTCTGTCTTACCTTAGCTCAAAAATTGTCAATTTACTATTAGCTTATTTCCAGAATAGAAAGTATTTACAGAACTATTATATATCCTGTTGAATTGGTATGCAAGTCTGAATTCAGTTTTGTAAAGAAAAGGGATGGTCCTGGCCTTTAAATTCAGGTTTTGTGTAAGAGTCAGTGTTAAATAGCATTAACATCTGCTTTAAGTTGGATGGTAAGGATAGGTAAATAGAGGAAAACTAATGAAATAAACAGTATAGATAAAATAAACACTGGACTTAATTGTTATTCTTGTGCCAGTCATAACATGGAATTAACCAGATGAATATGTTAACAAATTGTGGTAAGTACAATTTTTCAGGTGAAGTTCTGGAAAGGGATAGTCTCGTAATGCTTTGTTAGTGTGGTACTTTTCCAGTAGAAGTTTATTCTAATTTCTGTTACTTAAAAAATGTTTCATCCACTTTCCACATACTAATTTTTGTCATACTGAATGTATCGTTTTTTTTTTCATACTTTTTGCTTAAAGGTCTTTGCCATTTGTTGTTTTGATGTTTATTTTCATGCTTTTGTTATGGCTTGTTATTTTTTCTGTATTTCCTTTTTCTGAGGTGGCTTTGGTTCTATTTTGAGTTTGGAAAAATGGCTGCTTGACCAAGTAACTATTTCTTCCTGCTTAAATTGCATCGTATCTTTTTTCTTGCCCACAGAAGATCTTGCACTTAACCTGGCATTTCCTCACCTCTCGGTCAAAAACTGCATGATTTCGTAGTCAGAAGAGTACATTAAAACGCACAATAATAATAATAATAATAATAATAAATGTTAATCAAAAAACTGCATGTGTCTTTCTGATTGTGCCAGTGTTGTGGTATTCAATTATGCAATTTTCATTGGCATATTAATCATCTTTTCAACAAACAAGCCAGCGTTAATTAAAGCAAACCATGGATAAAGACATGTTGCCGGATCATCATTCCGTTTATCACAGCGCACAGGCTGGCCGTTAAGTAAATTCTGGACTGTGAGATGAATTTCAATGTTGGCTTCATCTTTTTTGTTGGAGTTTGAATGCAACTCATCTAACAACAACAACAAACTTCAGGCTTCACAAGAGAAAGATGAATTTATTTGTAATTAATGGCAAAAGAAGAAAGATAAAGTAGTTGTATGCTTCTAACGGGAATTAGAGTATTTCAAACTAAACCATTTTTGAAATTTTTTCTCTCTTCCTCTGCTCCCCTTCTTACCCTACGTAAAGAATCAGAGCCTTGAGAGCAAGGAATAGGTGAACCCTCATCTACCTTTATAAATTTAGATTTCATTTTAACTTTGGAGCAATTAGTAAACTGACTGGCATTAAACATGCAATCTGTGCAACGAGAAAACATGAGGCAATCTTTTTTACTGATAAATGCATGAAGGAGATTGGGGGGGAAATACACTTGTGTCTTTCAAGTGAAGATAGCCAACAATACCTTGATAAACAGTAGTTGCATGACGATGTTTTCAGACACCTCCCATAGAAAAGGCTTTACTGCTGCAAGTGTGTACAGTCAAGATCACTTGAATATGTTTGTAAGTATGTTAAAACAAGTATTTGCAGGTTTTTCAAGTGTTTATAAGACCATGAGCTTATGGAAGAAAGCCCTGGATGCTGCTATATGAATAGGTACTGCTTAGCATAATAATACTGGTTATTGTGCTTTTTAAGGGTTATTATAGAGACAGTTGAGAGAACAGCTGAAGGTTTAAGGGTTTCATTCTTCATTTTATTTAGTTTGTGTATTGTTTTATTTGAACAGAAATAGAGTTTAATGCTTCTGCTGTGAAAAGTACATGCTTCATCCAGCAAAGACCTGGCACTGGCACACAGGGGCTTCTTGTTTCTGTTTCTGTCCTGAACTCAGGACTAATGGGCTGTCTTCAGAACTATTTCTCATAATTTCTCATATTTCAGTCTAGATTCCTTCAAGCATGGGTTTACAAAGGTGTAGAATGAATATTATTATAACAGAAAAGTAATATTAGTCTGCCTGCTGTGAAAAATGTATGGAGGCACTAGTGGGATAGATGATCATGTCTTAGATCAACTTGAAAGGATCTGGATCAATAGCAGTTAAAAGTGAGCCTTCCTTAATGTTCATCATAATCTGTCATTTCACCTACCTCAGTCTTCCTATGTCTTTCTATGAATCAGTTCTCTCAACTACTTTACATTAGACTGTTTGTACTTGCAATGTAATCAGAATATGCATGTGTCCTAAGAAACAGAAATTGATGTGGGAGGAATTGTTATTGAGCTAAAAAAACATGGTTTTAATGTAATTAGTTGTGGTTAAGTTAGGAGGGGAAAAAAAAAAAAAGGAGTAAAACTAACTTAATCCTCATAGCTGTGTGATGCCCCAGTTAGATTATTTCTAAAACTTAGAATGCTTCATGTTCATGCTACTTCAAATACCTCTATGCCATGCAAAGAATATGCAAGGTAGATGTACATCCAGAATGGTCAAACTCAGTTGAGACTTTGGCACAAGAACGTAAGACAACCTGTGATAAAAAAATCTGCCTTCCCTTAAGTTGCTGCATGTGTTGCTGAGTTAAAAAGATGAGCTTACATAGTCTATCAAACTTGATCATCCTCCACACACTTAGTTTGCTGAAATTGCTGGTAACAGTTTGTGATGATCTTCAAAGATCTCTGATTTGAACCAGCTTCAGTGAAATCAGATCTGCCGTACAGGAAAAGAGATCAGTACACTATGACTACTTTAGAGTTCCTTAAACATATCAAATCCTGTTTTAAATCATAACCTAAGCCTGTTAAAATATAACACTATGTGTCAGATGAGTATATTATAAGACATTGTAAAGATACTCATTGCATAATGTGTTCAGTTGTCTTCCACTGTGTTGTTTTTGTTTGGAAGCATGGGAGTCAGTTTAAATCTACTTTATGGTATAAATCAATAAAATTAAGCTAATGACTATTAATAGTTTGGTTCTCATTATAAAGTGTCTGAATATTTTCTGTAGCTCTATGATATTTTTAAGGAATAGCAGAAGTTTCATAGGATTGAAATGGATTCTGCTTACACTGGCTAGATCATTAAATTGCTTCATAAATGGTTAGAGGTAAATAATTGAAAATTAATTCTACTTAGTACGTTAATGGGATATAAGTGCATATGGCATCTCATGGACCCTGGAGTGTGAACTGAACTCTTGCTCTTCAGTCATTTTGACTATGAACTGTTTACAGATCCAGCTATAAGAATGTACCTGCCTGTTGAAAGGGGGAGTCACTGTGGTTGGATGTGGTACTGCCTGTAGCCTGGCACTCACTTGCATTGTACTGGTTACAGAAAATTCAGTGTAGGTGACATTTTGATATCTAAGGTAACCAACATAGATTTTCATCTGTTTTTAGTATACTAGACCATCAGAGAAAGTTTATGTTGGTGTTGCAGATCCCCATGGCTTTGAGGATCTCTTATCAGAAGTTTTGTGCTAGATAATACACTTAGAAAATGGAAAGTAGAGCAACATTTTGTGTTTTCATAATCCATTAATCTGGGTGGTTCATTTTAGCATATCAGATCAGAAACCTTCCTCATTGCTTTTGAGTATGTTGAGAATGGAAAATTGTGGTAGTGGTCAAAGAAATAGTCTAATTCATGGTAAAATGGGAAAACTGTATAATGCTCTTTTCAGTTTATTGGTGGAGGCCACCAGGCTAAAGGGCCATCTTGCACTAATTCATGAGCAGTGTTATATTGCATTTTATTATTTATCTCAATGTTATCACTGACTAGTAAAGATGGAAACTATTGATGAATCTAGAACTGCTGCCATTCCTTTGTTTTTTAGCAAGAATCTAAAATTAGTTAATCAGCACTGTAATATAAAGAAATCAACACTCTAATTAGTACTAAAGAAGTGATTTTCATGTAGTTGTCACTTATCATTTGGAGTCATTAATATCCTTATAATTTTTTATAATAATATTGTGTTCTAGGTCATATATAGCACTAAGAATCTGGTTTGCATGTATAGTTTAGGAGGACTGTCATGTTTGGAAATGCTTTTGGAAATGACAGCATTACAGCTTCTAAAGCTGTAAAAAATTATGTTACATAATATAGTACATTATTGAATAAAAAGTAACCCTTCTTCTACAGATCAGTATTTGCAGTTTTAGTGTAATGTGAAGCAGTTTTAAATACTTCTGATACAACAAGATAACAAAAATTTCTCATAAGAATTTTATGAGTCTGCTGCAAAAATAGGAGTAGTACAATGTGTCAGCTTCTCACAGTATTAATAAACAGGAGAATAAAACATGCTCATTTTTTGCATAATTTAAGTTAGTTTATTACTTGACAGTGGCAAACAGTGAGTGCTTGTTAGACATTGTCAATTGCTCACAGATGTGTAAATGTGTCAGTTCTCTGCACAGAAGAGAATTATTATCTAAATTTCACTGAGAATAATTTTAGAGTACAAATAAATACTCTTTGTTTCCTCTTCCCCAAATCCTGTATATATTTGTGCAAACATTAAAATTAGGATAAATAAATGAGTGCAAAATACAGGTAGATCACATTTGTGTTTCACAGTGCCTTCACATGTCATTGGTGTGTGCCTGCAGAAAGAGTGGCAGCTACAAATCAGGTGTGTTCATTTCACAGAGAAAGCTTGTGCTCTTCTACCTTTTGGATTATTTATTCATACTGAATGCAAGCAAAATAAGACTCATTTGTAATTTTTCATCATGGTTTCATCATATTTGTCAGCATAAGGTACTACATGGATGCAGTTTTGCAGTGCATATTTAAAATGCAAGTAAGGATGAGTGAAATGAGAGCTGACATTTTTCACATAGAAACAGAAATTCATCTGTCTCATTGAGAAGGAGGGGTTGTGCTTGAAAGTTCTGGGGCTTGTTGAAATTAGTCTCGACAGTTAGTGAGTAAAAAAATTTCATTTCCCTTGTTCAGACAGTCTTTCCAAAGGATGAAAGGTCCCTCTTGCGGGAGTGTTTCCATGCATAATTTCATTCACCTGTCCTGTTCCTAACACAGTTGGTTTGTGAGACCCTTGGGTGATAATAGAGCATGGTTTTCATTTTCGTAGCAGTGAGTGATGCCTAGCAAATGAAGTGAAATAGCCTTCAGAAAGAAAATAAAATCCCAGTCCTCAAAACCTTCAAGAGTGTGCAGCATACAAGGCCAGTAAGGGAATGTCACTGCATCAAGGGAGTCTGTGTGTAGGCAGGACCCACTTCAGTTCAGCTGGGTTTATATTATGCGTAGCTGGAGATGGTCTTCTAAATATCCCAAAAAAGCAAGAAGAATGTAAGGGTGGTGTGAAGGACTGGTTGGAGAAGATGCTCTGGGCTGAGGTGCAGTACCTTCTGCCTTCCATTTTCATACATTTAGGAAGATTTCCTGAAGCACTGTCGATTTAGGGTCTGACAGTTAAAGCCTGAAGGACAATTTCATACTTGCTGCTATCCTGCCCTACATTCTTTCTGGATTAGTTCAGTAAAATTATATTCTGCTTTCTGGGTCGTTTCTGCCTTTGAATATCAGTAACAAATATTCAGGTCTATTTTAAAGTATTCTCATTTGGGAAATAAGGGTGCACATGCACCTTTTCTGTAGAGCTTTGAGAGTAAAAGTGTGATCTTGATCTAGTACTGGTTTACAATACTGTAATGGTGGGAATTTTTTTTTTCATTCTAGAGCTGCAGTAAATTTAAAAGCATAATACATGTTTTTTATCCGTACACCTAGTACATCCATTGGCACTGGGATTAGATAGCCTGTAGGTCTTTATTGCTTATGTCAGAAAAGGTTATATAAAATCTCTCTAAGGAGTGAATGATACTTTTTTATTTTTAATACTGCTGTTTTGGTATCCAGACTATCTTATTTTTTGTCAAAACCCCCCCATTTTATTTTTCTGGTATGCACAAGGAGAACTAAAAGGAAATCATAAAGAAGGCACTAATTTTCTTTATTACTTTGCTTCTTTTGAAGCATTGTACATATTCAGCTATGAGTATGTCATAACTTGCATCTACCTTCTTTCTTCTTAATATATAACAGTGCTTGATTACTGCTGGTTTGCGTGGCAAACCCTTACTTTGGTTTGTTGAAGGGCTAGGAGATGTCTTCACACCCAGAGGGGTCATTGCATTTGTAGGGTAGCACACCACAGCAAAGCTAAGGACACCTCCAGCACAGCGTTGTTAAGCCGGGCGTTCTTGTCCCAGTTATGCGGTGCTGAGTGTGGTGGGCTAGAAGCGTATGGAAAAGGGGAGACTGCCAGGACTGCCTTCCCTCTGTGAGCCTGTGGCACAGCCATCCTCAGTGCGGTGCTGGAGCCATCCCATGGCCTGCTGTGCTCTGAGGAGAGGCTGCTGTGGGCTCAGGCTCTGCTGGCCTGGCTGGCTGCTGTCCACTGCAGGAGCCAGGGGAGCCAGACACCCTTGGGAGCGTTGCTCTGGTTTGCCCTCTGCAGTACAGGGGCCGCAGGGGAGAAGCAGAAGTGGGTAGTGGCGCTGCAGGAGAGACACGTCTTCCTAAGGAAGGAAGGCAGGAAGGCAGGCCTGCAATTTGTAGAAGCTGATAAGAGGAGGGAGGCTGGTTTGCCACCGCAGGAACACCAGGTTTACCCATGAGCTGTGCAGACCTCTGAGCTGAGCCGTCACGTCCAGCAGGGAAACATCTCACTGCATGCCGCACAAAATCCCATCGGATAACACAAGAGACCTTTTTAGGTGCTGCTGGAGCACCAGTCTGACCAGTAACACACAGTTCACTGAATCCCTAATTCCAGTTGGGAAGTTATCTGCTGTCTCTAGCAGTGAAATTCTGACTGATAAGCGAAGAGGCTCATCTTCTGGTAGCAGAGCCTCCAGTTTATCAGTGTCTGACCAGCTCATAAATCAGACTGGTGTCTGTTTTTATTTTGTTTTATCAAAATTTATTTCTATCATTGTAACAGTTAATACTTTAATAAGAGAACTTAGCTGGGAACATTAGGAAGTTAGTTAGAGACATTTTGCAGGCGCTTTTTCCCTTGTCAGTGACAAGGTAAGGTAATCCTATACACAGGCTGCTATTGTGAGATGAGAAACTGGCCTCCTTCACTGCCAGAGACCAGATGCACCTCTCTCTATCCTAATCTGTAAACGACTTAAAGGAGCCTTATCTCGGGGCTCTTCTGCTTCATTTCATGCTTGATTTACTTTAATTTGTCTGATAGGGCACAAGGATTTGGAGACGGCCCATCTTTCTGCAGAAAATGTTCAGATTTTTTTTTCCTTGGCATTGTTGTGTTGGGGGTTTTGACTTTTTTTATGTGGAGGAAATCTTGCTCCAGTGCAGCAAGCTGCTTGAGTGTGTTTAGATTTAAGCTACCCCAGCAGAAAAGAGTTTGTGAAGTGGTATGATTGTGTGATGGGCCACATTTACATTGAAATCACATTATACGATATATCTGGACTCCTGAAGGGAGCAGTGCAGTGGAGCGCTTGTGCCCACAAGATACTTTGAAAGGGCTATATATAGTGGCAACAATTGATACGAGATTTTACAGGAGACTTTATAAATATGTAAATGGGTGTTATCTGATTGGGTTCTTTGGCTACACATCTGTACCTCAAAGGAAGTGGAGCTGTGAGAACTACCAGGAAAACAGTAGTTTGCATTCTAAGTAAGGCTGAGAAATAGAAATGTCTCACAGGTTGACAGCGGGTCAGGGTGGAGGTGCTTTGCATACTTCGGAGGTAAGCCTCTTTGATGTGAAAGCGATCTCTTACTTCCACCAGAAAGGTAGAATTACCATGAACAATTTTCATTTGTTTTATAACATGGCTTAGATCAGGAGCCATTGACCTTTAGCATTCCTTGTTATTTCTTTAAATTGCTTATGTGATATGGCACTGGGGGGAATTGCCTTTACGTTTTTTGCATTTTAAAAAATGTACTTTCAGTGACCCATGGGAGAGAAAATAAAGTCTTTGGTACATTGATCCCTTGATTAGTTATTTCCTAAATGAAAATGGAAATACTGTTAAAGCAGTAATAATGCTATGTCTTAATAGTTGAGAAGTCAATAAATGGCTCCCATGTGCTTCATTAAAGTTCTTAATGAAGCCATTTTTGATAGCTGAACTTTACATTATCTCTGCTTTAGTCAGATACTTTTTAGGGAGAAAGAGGCAGTAATTTGATGGAAAATGGTTTTCTTATTCACTCTAGTAACTATATTGCTAAAATCCTGTGTATAATAATACCTGTTTTATAGGGCCATGCAAAACTCATAAATCGTAAATATAGCCATACTTAGAGAATTCTTTTTTTTTTTCTGGCGGTTCTTGTATTTTATTTTACTTTATGTGTATGTCATGGCATAGTCATGCATTAGTAAAATATTGCATTTTTTTCATTGGTGTTCCAATATTGCTATTTGCAGGATGTTCTAAGTATTTCTGTGTAGCCTCACCGCAGTGGCAGCCTCTTCTTTTCCTTACACCCTTGTTGTAGCAATTCTTGGCCATTTAATTCCTCCCTCCTCCTCCTTGCACTGAATTACCAGTCCTGACAGAGCCCTTCATATTTTGACAGGGAGGATTTAATCTCTGGGATGAACACACCATTCAGCAATGAACTGAAAAAGGGTGTGAAAGGCCTGTGGGCTCCTCTTTTCCCTTTCATGAACTCTTCTACACCCAGCAGACTGGATTGCATGTATGATGCCTTACACAATAAATATCAGAAAGGGAATCTGAGTTAGATCTTGCACATCTTCCTAATGGGGTCTTCACTGTGGTGAAAATTGCTTCCCTGGATTACTCGGGCAATGTTTATTGTGTTATTGTAACTAAGTTTAGTACTTACTATACTAGTAAGAAATCGTAAACATGTTACAACTTTATTACACAAAGCAAACAAAACTCTATTTTCTCCAATTTTTAAAATAGTTCATGTAAAAACCATGTGGATTTTCACACATAAAAAACATAATATAAAAAATGAGAATACTAAGTTATTTCTTCTGTAATACTGGCCAGCTCCCTGATGCCTAAAATTTGACCTTGATTTTCCACTTCCCGGTTCTGGGTTTGTATGACCTCATTTTCACTGGTAAAGGACTTCTCTGGTGGATTAGAAATATGCTGGAAGTGAAGTTCTAAAGTCAAGCCCAACATGAGCTTCACAAAACTGAAAGACTTTTGGTTAGGTTTGATATATTGTTTATATTAACCATGAAAGAAGACTAATATTACCTTTGTATGTTAATAAGATCTGACGCTTAATTCAGTTTTATGTTTTCATTTTAATTTGAAATCTTCTGGTAGAAAACATGGTTAACAGATACATTATTATTAGAACAGTAAGTGCAGGGTGTGATCCAGCATATGTGCATTCCAGTTGACACTTAGAGAGGTATCAAAATGTCCTAATGAAGGCAGTATATTGAAACATACATGTGTAAAGTTCTGTTTAATTTTAGTAATGCTTTTCCCTACCATTTACTTCAGCTGAATGTGTTTGCAGTACTATAAAAGGGAATTCTTTCTATTTCAATTTAAAGAGACATTTGTATTTTTTATTATTTTTTATCCACCTAAAATTATTTGAGAAATAAATGAATAGAAATAATAAAATAAGAAAAGGTAAAAAAGAAGCTCAGAAAAACATGAATTTCATCTAGAAGATGAAAATAACAATTAAAAATTCAATTCCACAGAGAACAGGCTGTTTTTCCTCCTTTTTATCTTTTTCACAAAGTGGACTAAGTTGGAAATTGAAAATAATGTAATATAAATCAAAATGGTCATTAAACTGGTTTTGAATTTTTTTATCAATAATTCTGTATGGTGCTTCCAGTATAATCTCAAGGTCTGCACAGAGTGTGGAAGAGAAGCCTGAAGAACCTGAGTATGCATAGTGCATTCTGAGGCAGGTATTCCACATAGAGCTGTTGTATAAAATCATCCTTCTCCATTTAGGAGAAGGAATTACTGACACCATTTTAGAGAGGAGGGGATGGATGACTCACAGAGGTAAATGGCCTATTGATGGCCATTGTGTTGGAGGTTACACAACAGAAAAGGGGATACTGTTTCTCTGAGGTTTTTTGAGGATGTTCTTCATGAACAATTTAAAATGCTGGTTTTACAGTGCTATATTGAATGTACTTGTTTCTTTGGAGTAACAGTTCAGACTCAAATGCATTCTTAGTTAATGTCAGTGGGAAGACCCCTGATCAATTGGTTCAGTTCAGTACATTTTATTAATAGGTAAGTATTTATAGTAAGTATGTTGAAAATACCAGCAAGTAAGAACAATAAACCTGGCTAACATGAAAGTTCTTTAAAAACACAGAAATGGAGAATTAAAATTTTCATCAGATGGAACTAACTTCCCATATAAAATATTTTCCAAGGCTTTTTCTTTGAATCTCTGTCGCTACTGATATTTATGGTTTCACTAAAATGTTCAGGTAGAGAAATACCTGCCCTCATAAATCATTTGCAGATAATACTGGTTCAGACGCTCTGTGTCGAAATTGATAATGGATATCTGATTCAAAAGAAATGTCTTGTTTCTCAAAAGTTCTGTGGAGGGTGCTGGAAGATGGTAAAGCAAAATAAAGGGGAAAAAAAAATCAAAAACTCAGACAGCAAAAAAACCCAACCAAAACTCAAAAACCCAGACAACCAAAGCAACCCTATTTTTAACCCTATTTTTAATTCAAACTTTGTTATTATCTGTTACGCTAGTTGGGAACAGAGTCAACTACATTAGGATTGTTTCATTTGTGGTTTTATAATTCAGACCACTTTCAGAAAGCTGAACTCCTGTCTTGTGTTTATATTGGCAGATTTTTGCCAAATTGAGAAATAAAAATGTACTGTAAATAATATAACAAAAATAATGATATAATAAAAAAGTCCCAAAGTTGCCCAATTTGGAACAGTGTGGATTCCTCCCACTGCACTGTTTTTCTGTTAAAATTTGAAAATGCGTCTGTATTCTTTTTTTTTCTTTTCTTTTTAATATGCATATTGTTTTAAATGGAACCTACTAAACTGTTTAGAGTTTGGGGGAAATTTTTGGGGTTTGTTTTTGTCTGATGTGTTTACTCTTGGTGATGTATTTTTCTCTTGCTCCTGTACTTGTGCTCTTATCCTTTGACTTGATGGATGTAGGATCAGAGATCAAAAAAAATGCAAATGATTAATTATCATCAAAGAGATTGAATGTTGTGGGATTTTTACCTTACCTTATTCATATCCCTGTTTTAGAAGAAGTTTGGGCAATGTTTCAACTTTGTGGGTTTTGTTTTATTGCTTTATTTGCCATTAATTTGGTTTCCAGTGTGAAACCCATAACTTCTGAAGAAGCAGTGGGGCAGGGCCATGCAAAGGAAATGAGTAGCATCTCAATTCAGGGAATGAGGGAAGAAGGTGTTGGGAAGGAGGAGTGGAAGCATTGCTTGAACTGCACATTGTGCCTCTGTAGCAAAAGTTGGCCCCTATGGATGGCAGTTATGCAGTAATTTCTTAGGACAGCCAAGGACAAGTCTAGAATGTGGTCTGATAGCTTTGAAGTCTTGGTATTTCTGAATTCGTTTTACAGTCTTTATGTTAAAATTAGAGTTTAACTTCTGTTGTGATTTAGATACAATGCTTACGTATTTTGCTTATTTTGTCCTCCAGACCCCAAATCTCTATAGTTTTACACATCTCTCATGCATAACAAATTGAATGTTTGTGTGTTGATTTTCTGGAAACGAGTCATGTGCTAAAATCCTGCAGATTCCTTTGTGTTCTTATAACAACAAAACTCATATGAGCAGAGATGAAAAAGTAGGTGGAGCTGGCCTTGAATGAGGTGCTCTAAATCCAAACAAGCTGTATGAAGTAGCATTGTCACAAAGAAAAATCAAAAAATACAACAGAAGCAACTTCAGGCTTCAGAAGTGTTTCTGTTGCAGGTAAATGTTGCTGTGCACTCTAAAGCTTTTAAGTGTCACAGGTCTTCTCTTGGAATATTTTCAAAAATTTTTGAGAATTTTCATGTCTCATAGATATGTGTCCCAAAACAGACACAGACAATCCTTGTCACAGAGACTTTTAAAACTTTTCATTGGTTGGTATTTAATGATTGACTTACAGATATCAGCCCTTTCTTTCACAGCAAAGACTATGGCAAAGCAAGATTTTAAGATGATGTAAATCAGCATGACACCATCCTTCCGCTTTTACTTTGATCTAGCTGTAACTCTGATTTGTACCAGTTGATGATTTAATTCTGTACTCACAGAAATATTGCTTAAAAATAAACTTGTTGAACTGCGAATCAGTGGTATAGGGACAAACAGAACACGACACCATTCAAAAAGAACAATCATATCCTGCTGTGTTGAATATTAAAGGGCAATAACAAGAGAAATAGCCACATGTGTTTCCTAGCAGCATTTTATTCCATTTTATGTCTGAGTAATTCTGTTCACCTCCCTGGACTTTTGATTTGTAAGGGGGAAAATGAGAAGGCTAATTGTGTCCTTGGTGAAGTTTCAGCATTTTAAGGGAGTTAAAATGCTGTGGTTTTTCCCCCCATACTTGTGCTATTTTATAATTTAAGCATATTCCCCTAATATAAAATAATCAACATTTATCGGATTATCTACCCAGCACAGGAAAAGTTACTTTTTTTCAGGGATTAAATTTATAATTGTTTCAATGATGGCTAAGGGCTCTTACCATTTATTTAGGTGAATGAATAACAATTGGAATTCGATTTATAAAATAGTATCTACTTTTCTTTATGAAAGATGAAAAAGTGATTTCTTTGATGACAGTCTTGGCAAGCTCTTTCCATTTAAGGTATCTTCCAGGTTTTTAGGTGTCATTTTTCACCTCAATATTTGTTTGTTTTTCATAATAGAAATAATTTCACCAAGTAATATTAGAAACTTTCTGAAATTATAGGGTGCTATCTTCTTCAACTATCTTTGCAATTATGATACGGAAATATTGCATCAGCAACTTTCTAAACATAGTATGCAGTGGTGACACGAGTTAATTGAACAGTTAGGAGATAATGCTGTATCATTGACAGGATTTACTATGTAATTACCATTGTTTCCAGTGGAGTTATCATGTAGCTACCACCTAATATCATATGTTATTTTGTGATAACTGTGAAATTTACTTATCATCTGGTTTTGAGAGAGTCTGTTGGTCTTAGACCAACCCTTCTCAACCAAAGTTAAATATAAGAACTGTGTAATAGAGTGACCTGCCCACCAGCTTTGGAGTGTGACAATTAAATCATAGGTCTTACAATAAAGCTTTGAAAGAATATACTGCTTAATTCATTCGGAGTCCTGAATGGCTTAGCTTCTAAATAGTGTTTCTTGCTGCAAGCATCTGTCAGTTTGAATGAGTCTGGCAGTGTTTCTACAACATAAGAAGAAATACTATGTCATTCAGCAAAACATTTCAAATGTCTTGTTTTTAATATTAATATTTTAAAACTTTTTTGTGCTGTAGGGAAAGAAAATGTTTATATTTAATAGCTTACTATATCCATCTTACTATTTTTTTCTTAAATTTCATAATTTAGTTATGAACTGAGATTTTGCATTATTATTATTATTAGGCAATGATCTGGTTGAAATTTCATCTCAGTGATTTTTGGAACCTTCCAGAACAACGGGAAGATCAGCAAAAACTTGAAGAACCATGGCTGTCCTTGTTAATTTAATTAGAAAGTAACAAGAAATAAGAAAACAGAAGTAAGCATTCTGTTTAACTTTAATTTGGTATTTTATTTGCTTTTTTTTGTGACAGTCTCTCTCCAGATGAGAACTTTGATAAATAGTTCAATAGTTTTCTTCTCCCTTTTTACATTGCAACTGAGACTTAAGATACCAATTAATTCAGGTTCTGTTGTCTCCTCCAGTATTTTGATAAGTATTTACATAAACCTTTATCCCATGTTTGTGCATCTAAAAACTATCTTGAAGCTGTCAGTTTTATTATATTTAGGCATGTCTAAAGGTTTTAAATTTTTTTTGTTAGAGTTAAATGTGCTGCATTTCAGTGTAAATTATTAATTTTTCATTTTATTTTCCTTTTAGAGTTTTTCTTGTTCACATTATGTGTCTTTTTCCTCATTGACTCAGCAAATGCACTAACCTTAACAGTCAAAACAAACCATTTGAGCTGTTTAACACATTGTATGTAGGAGAAACAGAGTAACCTGAGGGCTCTGGTAAATTCATCTGTCATTTCTGGAAAGAAGCTTTTTGTTTGTTTTCATGAAATAAATTAAATTGACTGCTTATGTCTGAATCTAACTTTTGTAGTACAGGACAAAAAAAAACCCCATATAAGTAGTAATGAGAATACTATACTCTGATATTTTCTCTGTTATCATAACTTAGTTTCATGTACATTTAGTTCTACTAAAGGAGACATTTAGTTCTACTGAACAGACACTGGTTAAACTAATTACCACCAGATTTTGACTACAAATATTTTCGCTCTTACTCAACATAAAATAAAGGGATACATTTTATATTTTCTCTTAGATATATCAGTATGGAAGTGTTGTGGAATCTTGTCTATGTCTGTAAATACTACTGAAGTTCCCTCTACTGATTGCCCTCTAGAACACCGCCCTGGTGCTCATACACAATTGCCTGCTTGAGCATAAGTTTGCTGAATGAACACAGGTTTGCTGAATGAACAGTAAATTAGCTGAGGTTTGTAGAAGGTTAATATTGAAATTAAAAACAAACAACCAAAAAAACCAAAAAAACCAAAACAAACAGAAACCCACAAAACAGAACAAACTAAAAAAACCAAACAAAATCCCCCAAAAAAACCAAACCACAAAAATACCCCAAAAAAAACCAAAAACCCCCCCCCAAAAACTAAAGCCAAACCAAAACTGGGAGCAAGAATACATGGGTAAGAGTACTAAGCATCAGGAGAGAGTCAGTGTCACTTTGTAGCAGGTAAGGGAAAAGTATTTTAGCAGTTCTGCACTGCCAGTCTAACCTTTACTTTCTGGGTATATTAGGTAAGAAAAAAGCTTTGAGGAGACTGTAGTGCTTTTCTTCCAAAGTGAAGGATTTTCTCTTCACATCAGTTTTAGATGGTATCTGTGATCAAAGGGACATACACTGTTCATATGCTTCCTCTGTACTTCAGAACGAGGGGTGACCTGGAGGCTGTATAAGTGCCCTTGTGTGGTTGCCTGGAAACTTTGGCCCACACAAGTGTCAACTTTCTTTCATGGTTATAAAGGAAGACTGAGCCTCACAGAGAGCTTTAGTCTTGGAGAAAAAAGGTCCTTGTGTGTTTTAAAACAAGTGTCTCACCAGGAGATAATGGTAGAGCAGTGGGTTATAAATGATGTATTTTGTTCACTTCGCCTTGATAATGGCACAAGGGAAAAAAAGTTCATCGCTCTCTTATCAAAATACTGTGACATTTCTCCTTCAACTGTAGAATTTCCTATCACATTGCTCTGCTGCAACAGCAACTAAATTTACTCAATTGTAGAGACTACATAACCTCTCATCAAAAGGTGTCTTTTTTATTTCTTCTTTTCTCCATGCTTATACTTCACGAGGAAGCAGCAAGGTTGCTGAAATCACTTTTTACAGTGAAGCAAATTTGCTCTTAAGGAGCTTATACATTAGCTACTAACTGCTATACAATACTGTGCAGGCTCGTCTTCTATCTTGGCCAAAGACAGCACAATGCTTTCTGTTGCCATATCTTTTTACGCTGATCACTTTTGTTCTTAAAGATGTATTTTAAATGCAGCAAATTAAAAATGAAGGCGACTAATTGCTGAAGACCAGAAGCACTGCAAAACAGTTGCACTTCTCTTGAGTGATAACCTACTTCCAGTTAGTACAGATTGCTGTTCGAGACACGAGATGACTTTTTTGTTCCTCCAAACAAATATCTTTATGTAGCACTTCCAGTTTATGAAAGTGCAGGTGTGTGTGTTCTACTCCACTGAAGTTTTGGTTTGCCATATGCCCAGGGTATGGCTCTGAAATTGCACATCTCTGTGCTTTGTAAGGGTGCTGTACCATTCCCTCTGCTGGGAATGGCCGTGCAAACAGCTGTGCTATCTGGGGGCTGTTTCCTAAAATCCTACTCAAAGCCACCTGATGTAAATGGGAAGTGATATCAGTGGGTTTTGAATAAGTTATGCCTTTGTCTAATACAGAGGAGCAATATGGTACCATGTGTAGTAGGCTGTATTTCATCTGCAGAAGTTGGAGTACAATCACTTATAAAACTATGAAAAGCCACTACCACAGGGGAATTTCCTGTTTCTGTGGCTGTAATGGCAGACATCATAAAATAAAGTGTGTAAAAGTTATATCCCAAATATATGTCCATTTATATTTTGACAGATGTTAGTATAATGATATTAAAAAATCAATAGTGAAATATGCAGCTTTGTGAACCAGATTGCCATAGTGGAAGGTCAGCTATGCAGCTTTCACTCAATATTTTGCCCACATCAATTTTTAACATGGATATATCAAAGAATATTACAGAGCTGCAGCATATTGCTATAAGTGACCAAAATGTTAACAAAAGTGAATATTAATGCTAAACTTCTGAGGTAAATCTCAAAATGGAAACACATCTAAGAGAAAATTAAGTTTAGTGTGTATATGGAGAGTAGCCTTGAGTCAAGACTGCTGGCAGAAGGATACTTTGTTTCTTCAAACAAAGCAGATACTGAAGACCAGCTAAAATGCTAATATACTGATTGACACCTTACATGGATCCTGCTCAGAGTTACAATGTTCTTAGAATTAATCTCCAGAGACATCTAGAGGATATGTGACATTCTCTGCAGGACCTGGGGCTTACTTCTTCAGCAACAGACTTCTAATAATGCATGAAAAGCCCACACATTAACAATGTGCACCTACCCCAATACCAAATTAAGATGGAGATAAAAATCCTATGTGACTGTCTTCTGTGCCTAGCATGCAAATACTGTGTTCCAACCAATTATGACTTCTCTTATATTTCAGAGAAGTGTTTACTTCTAACTGGATCATGGTTTGGAAGAAATTAAAATTGGCGTAATACAGGGATACGAATGTTTTATGATACAGATGATGACTGGTTGTGAAATTGGGGATAAGTGAAAGTTCATTTGATGTTACATCTTTTTCATACTCACATGGTAATCTATTGGAAGATATATTGTATTTAATCATAGTCTTTTGAAACACAAGCTCATGGATGGACTGTTTCTGAGGTGCATGACATCATTTTCATATTTTTCGTGAGAAGACACAACCATCTGTTGCTATTTAGAAACTGCAAAGGATATTTATATAAAAACTGGACTTTTATTAACACTGTGACTCAAGAAAAGGTCTTGGTTCAAAATTGGATGTCGAAACAGTGAGATTACATAGTAATTGAGTTTTTATTTGCATTGGAATGGTCAGTGAAAACATTCAGTGTACCCAAGAAATCCCCCATCTCTTTGCACAAGCAGTCTTTGTTTCAAAGGGCAAGGGTCAGTGGGGCAGTGTGTTCTCATATTAATCAATAAGTGTATGGTTTATATATTAACCTATAAATATATGCTTAGATCAGCTGGGAATTTTGTACACATGGCATCGTGCTAAGTTAAAAAAAATGTAACAAAGACAAGAGGCTGGCCTTAACTGTACTGGTTTACTGACAACAAAATCTACATGCCATTTTTGCCTTGAAAATAATTTTTAAAAGTCTTGAAATTAATTTAAATTTACTGCAAATTGGGCAAATTAACTTAGATATTACAGTTTCAAAATCTGATGGCCATCTCCATGCTAGGTCGTGTGACGTTCTGGGAAACAAGACAGGAATAGAAAATAATCACATTCTGGAAGAGTAAAAATGTGAGTCCGAAATGCAAAAAACATTCATTGTCCTTTCTGAAGCCTTGATGTGAACAGCAAATGGAAAAACTGTAGCATGAAAATTCAGAGACTGAGGTAGGTGCAGGAGTCTCATTTTCTCACGGTGGTACATTTCCTGATTAAAAAGGTTTCTTGAGGATATTTTACCAGAATGTTACAGAAATAGGGACTAAATTTAGGTAACTCTCACACTTGTAACAATTCAGTGGCCTTAAACATGGTTTGAAGCTTTGGCAGACAACCCAAAATTTATAATACAATAATATTAGATATCAGAATAACATTGGCTTAGCATACTGGTGAATAGCTAAATGAGAAGTGGAAAGCAGATGTCACCAAGAGGTGAGAGGTACTTTTGCACCTTTGAATGGGCAGATACGCCTACACAGAGTAGGTGTATTTGATCAGTATTTTGCTTGATTGAGTTTGGTGATGTTATTTATTTCATGTGCTTAAGATACAAAAAAAACAAAACAAAACAAAACAAAGCAAAAACAAAAAAAAACAAAAAAAAAAAACCAAAAAAAACCCCCAAAAAAACCAACAACAACAAAACAACAAAAAAAAAAAAAAAAAAAAAAAGAAGAAGAAGTAATCTGTGAGACAGTCTGACCTGGATCTGGTCAGTCTACCACATATTCTTACCAGAATAGCTGGGAACAAACAATATCTGTTTAGAACTGTGAGCTTTAGGAATCCTTATGCTAATCTTCTGAAGAGACTCCTCACTTGTTTGGGGGTCCAACACAAAATGGCAACTTAAAAGTAGAATTTGCTTTACTGTTTGTCCCAAGTATATGAAAAATATGAGCTCTTTATAAAAAAACATATCTTGCCTTTCATGGGAAGGTTTTGAATAGCTTATTTGGTGTGTTTTACAAAAATTATTTGGTTTAGTGCTTAAGTTATTTGTTTTCTGTAGTCTGTAAAAAGTGTACAGTGGCTACAGACTATATACAAAGGACACTTTTATGATGAAGAGATGAAAGGAAGGGAGAAGAAAAATCTTGCAAGGGATTTTTATTTTCCTGAGAGCACTAAAAAAATGATGAATACTAAAAAATATAGAAAATTAAGAAATACATATTATTTAGAATGTTGTCTAGAACCTTTAGATTTTAGTCAAATGATGATGAACTGGTACACAAAGTTTTATTCTACAGATGCATCCAATTTAAGTGCTTGGACATGAGTGATGTCAGGCAGTCAAAATGTGGTTTGGTGCTGTATATACATAACATTCTCTAAATTACAGTTTATTAGAAGTGTTACTGACAAGCAAGCTGGGTGTTGCCAGAATTGAAGGACATCTGGAAGACCGGGATAAAGTGCATATGAATGAAAAAGTTGGAATGAATAGCAAATGTCTTTGAGACAGAAGTCATGCAAAGATAAATAGAAAAAATGATTGTAAAAGGTAACTTTAGAAAAATATAAAATAATCCACCTAGAGAACTTCGAAAACATATGTTGAGAAGTTAAACATGCATTTGTTATTTGATTTTGAGATGAGCCAGTCATGATGTTTGTTGCTTCTTGAGCTGGATACAGTTTTATTAGAACTTTTTGATCTGTTTGCTGTCAAGTGGTCATGATTGCTGAATTCCATTTTGCCTACATGTTACAGCATGAAATTATAATACATTGGATGAAAGGAACAAAAATAAGATCAAAAAAAGAATTTATATTGGATTTCCATGCAATATGCAGTATGTTGATGTACTGAATGCAAGGTCTGTGGTACTGTTTGGGTAATTACAATAACACCTAATTTTAGGGTTTTCTGTTACTGCAGAAACCAAGAGAAAGGTCTAAGGAAGTAAGATTTAAGATGAATGAGAAGGAAGAAGAAAACCAAAAGGACCCTTTTGAAAAAGGATTAATGCACTCTGTAGTGGGAATGAACTTTTTGGTTTATTGTGTAAAGGAAAGTTTTGTCCTTGTAACGCTAAGGAGGTTTGATAACCAGAGGTGTGTTAGGTTGATAGAACACAAAATATTAGAAAAGGTAAAAAGGTAAGGAATCACTGAAGGAAATGGAGACACACACAGCTTTTACTCCTACACTGCCTGTGTGCACACTCTTGTCCACCCACATGCTCCCAGGGACGAGGAGGGAAAAGGATACTGGGACCCCCAATAAGTTGCTCCTTTTTTTTCCTCCTACACTTTTATTCATATGCAATACAAAGTATGAAGCTGAGGCAGGGGTAAATAGCCCATATAACCCTTCTCCTCTCCACACTTCTGGCCTATCTTCTCCCAATTGTCTTCCAAATAGATAAGCTAATTTACAACTTAATTATTTTCTCTAATTAATGTGTGCAACACAGGAGAACGAAAATCACTTAGTATGGAAAAATTACGGTTTGTTTGGGTATGTGAACATGCTATTGTAGGTTGCAAGTTCCATACATTTAATTTCTGTCCATTAGTGTGCTTTAGATTGTGAATTCAGAGGGATTTGACTCAGTCCTTTGACCAGCGTTCATTTAGTCAGCCTCTGTATTCCCTTCTACAAGTTATAAGCCTCAAGCCTAGCACACATCTGCATTTAGTGCCTTTAGCAAAGAGATTTAAAGCCTCAAAAATATCATTATGTACAAGAGGCATGCAGGGTGGGTGAGATAAAATAATTGGTAGCAACATTTCTCCATTGGTGAGCAAAGGCCAGCACAGCAGTTTAAACCCCAGAGCCCTTGGGCAGAACCCTAGAAAATGTTCTGTTATTAGCAATGCCTTTTGGTAGGTGAATAAATGAACTCCTGAATGGTCTTGGTGTAACTGCTGTGTAAACATGTGTGAAAGGAGGGAAAGCAATCATACAAAAACCATGATGACTGGAATTTGTTGTCATTTCTTCTTTTAAAATATTTCCACACATTGACTGCTACTTTCTTGCATGGTAGAGTGAGTCACAGGAAACACATTATTGATTATGTTATGGTAAATCATTTGCAGGTGAGAGATATTTTGTATTACTTGTGCAGAGTCCAACAGTCATGAGATAAAAGGCAGAATGGGAATTTCACTTGATGGAACACATCAGATACTCTTCTGTTGTGGGCTGCCAGTAGTGCAGCAGAACTGCCACAAGGAGAGGTATTAGGTAGAAAATTGCACAGCAACTGCAGCCTACATTTCTGGAGCTGGACAACATGAATCAGGTAATCATTTGTCTATATGTCTGTGCACAATGTCAGCATTGTGGGATTGAGTGCAGGTGATGTGGTCTTCTTACAGATGGGAATTCATCTTTTCCCTTCTTCTGTTTCACAGACCTGGTGCAAGGGAAGAGCCAAGCCTTCAAAAGCAGGTGCTGGAGGCTTTCAGGTATGTGATGTCAAAGGCCTGAATCCCAAAGCAATTGCTGTGACAGGGGCACTTCAAATGTTTGTGCTGTCTCTAAAATACCCATCACCTATAACATTGCACTTCATTATAAATGGAGATTTTTTTAAAAATTAACTCTTCTATTCCTGTGAACATTTTACAATTCTCTTCTATAAAAACAAAGCAAAGCAAAAAAAAGAGTGGGACAAAGGGACAAGGACAACTATGAGTAGTTACCTTCATCTTATACATGCTTTCTGTCATTAAAAGGAGTATGATACAGGAGCTGGAAGATTATGACTTCTCTTAGCTTCAAGCAGATGGTGCCAGGAAAGTGAACAGGGACATGATATACTGAGTCTAATTTATCATACTGTTTTTCCACCTATGAAGCCTGAAACAATGAAGTGTTTAGGTTGAAATACTGATCAAATTAGCTGTTTTCTAGAGGGTGGCTTTCAGGTTGGGTGGAAGGGAGTAAGAATGAAAGAGCTGTTAAGCTGTCAGTAGCTTTTAAGCTGTTGGCATCCTGAACTCCTGGAGAAAATGAAAATGAACCAACTACATTTCTGCATGAAAACCACAAGCACTTTCCTCCACAAAATTTTATTTAAAAAGCTACAATAGTATCCTAATTTGAACAAACATTTTGTAGTTATGAATTTCAGTGATCTGAAAATCAAAATACAAAATAGTTTCGAAAATTTTATTTTTGTACTGTTGAAATATTCTAGTGCAGTGAATTTTTGTATGTGTTTGAAATTGCCATTCATTTCCTCTGTGTTCTTTTTTTCCAGAGTCCACAATTTATCCTCCTAACATATTCCAGAGAAAATCACTGCAGAGTTGCACATTCGTCATGGCTTTCTTTTTTTTTTTTTTTTTTTNTTTTTTTTTTTTTAAAGAAGAACAGTAACTGTAAAAACTTGCTTTTGCATATTCAAAAAATGCCTTTGAAAACATTTGTGCAAAGAAGGAAGTAACTGTAGAGAGTAATTTCAGACACTTCAGTTTTCAGTGGAAAAGCATAAACTGCTGAGAGGGGGCTGAACTGGTGATAGGGTGAACATTCTTTAGAATGTACAGTACAAAATTACACTGAACTGTCATGTTGAACATGCAAGGCATAGCTGCAGAAACCTGCTGAGGTCAATTAAAATCTTGATATTAATTTTCATAGGTTTCAGATTAACCTTGTCTTTATTTTGTGGAATTGTGATGGATTTATTTTATCCTCAGGCTTACATGCTTCTGTCTTCACACTAATTGTTAAGTCTTCCAATAATGCTGTTTTTAATTTGACATTCAAGTTCTGTTTCTCCCTGTGAGAGATATGTGTATAATACAAATAAAAGCCAGAAAATGGTTACCTGAAGATGGTGTTCTAAAGAAGAAATGGTCGCCTGAAGAAATGTTCTAAAACACCGGGTTTTGTCTGATGGAAATATGTTATAGTTTGACTCTAAACTATTTAAATAAACATCCTTTATTAAATAAAAAGTGGTTGGTGTGATAGTCTGTAATCTTTTCCTTGAATCACCTATCTTGTTGATCTTTTTTCTGTTGTGTCCATTATTGCTGATAATCTTGAAAATTTCTAGGTCTGCACTTCTGAATGCCAGACTGTTTTAGCCTCTGTCTCTAAGAAAATACTAATTAATTTTATCTATGGCACGTTATTATACCACATTAGTTTATTCTTGTAATTCATTGGTATAGTTCTAATGTTAAATAAAATGTGACTAGATTCCAGCATTAGTGCATCTGTATCTGTAAAGTTACACGGTCCCAAAAACTTGTGAAACTCATTTTTTTGTGTTTCCCCATGAATCCACAGTGTAATGAAATGTATCAGTCTGAGGATAAATTATGGGTATGGATATTTTCATAATATATCTGGAAAGATAGCTCTGAATCAAATGAATAAATCAAGACTGTTTTTAGCCCTCCAATTCCATGTGCTTAGATGTCTGTGGCTGATGAAGAGCAGTGTGCCAGGAATCAGGATTCTCACTGTGCCATCTTCCAGTCGATGCTGTCTTATCCCTTGAACACTAAAAGGAAAATCACAATGAACCAATCACTCTCTTTCAAGCTCTGCTTATACAGGTTGGTATTAAAGTGGTAGGAAAATGTGTGCCAAAAGTACACCTCAGTACAGTACTGACAAACTTGGAGTGAAGACAGGTGTGTGAACAAAGCTCTAGGCAAAAGGGGAATCTTTATGTTGCCTCTCCAGTTAGAATTCTTCCCATATCAGGAATATGGACTGCCCAACTGCCCTGGGGGATAATTTAGACAATTGGGAGACCTGATTCAAAATGTTTGAAGCAAAGTCACTGAGAATTGTCTGCTAATAGCATTGCAGCATTGTTCTATACAATAATGGTCTGTTTAATCAGATTACAAAAGAAAACATTCACTGCCTGTGTACCGGTGTCCAGAGGAGTTTTTGTAACCCATTCTTAGGTGCATCTTTTCCGTCATTCAGATTGTCATGTTATTTTGTAACCATGGAGAAGCAGGGAGGGATGCCTGTTGGTCGAATTTAGATTTCTCCGGCTGAGTGCAAACCAATTTTTGAGAAAAATGAGAAAACATTTCTTAATGTAAATTGTACTGTCACTCCCTTATATCATCAGTGCAAAATGGATTTCTTTCCAGATCATCTGAACTGTATAATTAGCATATTGTTAAAGCATAGGTTTGGATGTACAATATTGTATACATTTTCAGTGACTGAAGATAAATGCAATTGCATCAAAGAAATTAATAATTGGTCAAATAATAAAAGTTGTTTTTTTTTTTAACTGAGACGTCTTATAGCAACTTCACTCTATTTTTTTCTCTGAAAATTATTCTTTGCAAATTTTTTTTAATCTGCTTGTTTTTTGAGTAGGAATTTTGACGAGAAATGTAAATAATCATTGCTTCTAAAATGGTATAACCCTTCTGAATGGGATGAGCCATTTTAGGAAGAGGATAGGATTTTAAATCTATCATCAGTTCCAGGAATATTGTATGTGATTTTAGTGCTGTGCTCTTAATTGACTTAACAAATAATCTCTTTACCATCATTTTCTTGTATTTCTCATATTTTCCTGCTGTTTTGGTTTATAAAGGTAGGGATTAATTTGATGTAAGTCATCTGGCAATCACAGTGTGCTTTTCATTGCTATTTTATGATGATTTATGTGCTTTAGACTTCAGGATTATCCATATGCTATATTGCCCAGTAACATTTAAAAAATACAATATGGTTGCTGAGTTTAATTCATTTATCTTGCCTGGGTATTTGGAGCATGTATAAAATGTAACTTCTCCATCATGTCATAAAAAGTTATTGCACTCCTAGGATCATGAATTCAAGACACATGACAGAATAGACTGGCAAATATGGCCTTGTGTCTTCTGATGATGATCCAAATCCACCCACTTATCTTGATCTGCCTATATTGTTAACAACATGGGTTGTCATACAACTAATTTTTCATTTTAACTGTTCTTTATGTACAGTGCAGTGTAGAATTTACTTTTTATTGCCTCCCGGAGGGAAGTATCATACCTCTCAGTGAAATAATGGTTTTGTCAGACACTGGTATCTTTATTGTGTAGTGCTTTTAAATTCTACACTATTTATACCAAGCTCTCGTGGTGTAGGACAGGTGAGATGTGATGCCTCTGTTTCTCCCTTAGAATGCTTAAAGCTTTCTGGATACTGAAATGTACTGTTGATATGGTAGTTGTGTGCTCTGTGTTGTAGCTTTCAAACAGAATTATTTTGTTCTTCTAAGTACTCTATGAAAGTGCAAAATGTAAACAGCCACTGGAAAGGACTGACAAACCTCAAGCTTCTTACTTGCAGTCTTATTTCATTTATGCATGACAAGAAGGAACAGCAATTTTAAGGCATATAGTGGTAGTGTTTAGTTGTCAGGAGTTGCTTAAATGGCTGTTTGTGAAAAAAAGTCAAAGAATGATGCATGATTATGAAAATCTTTGGATCCAAGAATGTAAAAACAGATGATACATTTTTCCTGGAATGGCACTAAAGAGTTAGCTGCCACTCAAATTGAAATTATTTTAATTGGTGTAAATATTTCTAGGAAGATGACAATAGATTAGAAGAGGTGTTCTCTGTGTACTTTGGTAAGCAGGTAAAAAGCGAGTGAATGATTTGCTTTCTTGTGTAACCTATAATACTTTTGAACAACTGAACTCAGCATTTCAAAGGGTTTGCTATTTTTCGAGTGTATCTAAGTGATTAAAAGCAATAGATAAATAAATATTTTCTCACCTGTAGCCCTGGTTTTGTGCCTCAGATGTTTTGGTTTTCTGAAATTCTTTTCCCAGGGAATTTTCTGTAAACAAGGACATGTTTTTGTAGTTGCAACTTTGTTTTTCACTCTTTTTCCTAGGAGGGACTTCTTCTTGATGGTCCCTCTTGTCTGATCAGTGTAATTGAAGAGGTTTGTCTTTTTATCACCAATCAGATTGGTCTATGTAAAATATATATAAGGGAGACACATCCCAAAAATTAAGGAGTAATTTTTAGCCTTCTGAAGTTCAGAGTCTGTGTCGTTGTGGTGTAAAACAGCATCACTCACTTACCTCAATTTTTTGTTGATTGTAATAATTTCAAGAGTGAAAGCATGCAATGTTTGAATTTAAATAAATTCCAAAATCAAATTAAAGCGAAGACCTCAAACATCAAGTACTATATTTGAAACCACTTTCTCTCTGATTGTCTTTTCCTGTTACTCAGAGATTACAGGGTCTGAGCTTTGTTTCACGGCTCCAAAAGATGATATAGAATATGTATCAGAAACATAATCAACCCTCACTTGCAAGCCTACTTGCCAGAGACAAAAAAGATGCAGAATATTTGAAAAGGGCATTCCTTTCAGAACTCCAAGATACATTATTTTTTTGCTGTGCAGATTAAAGTATCATGTAGAAACTGTTGGTTTCTACTGACACAGATCCTTTTGTCCTAGATACTATACTTTTTAGATAAATAAGTATCTGTCTGTCTACCTATCTATCTATCTATCTATCTATCTATCTATCTATCATGTATATCTTTGTATTTGTTTTACATTTTTTATATGTATGTCTACATATGCAAACACAGTTGCAATTCTCACTCTGGATTGCATACTATTCAAAAAGACAGGTCAATAAAAGGTGGGAGAAAGGAATTATTATTACTTCCACAGTTACAGAGAGATTAGGAGTGATATTGGGTGTCCCACAGGAGGTAGGCTTAGATCCAATTTACCAAGGCCAGATCTTTCAAAGATTATAACTAAAATGTTTGCTGCAAGACTGGCCTTCTCTGAAAGTCTGTGCCTCTTCTTTATTTGATAGTTTCTTGGAACTGTTATTATGATATGCATGAGAAAGTACTCGCAAAGGTTTGAGCTACTTGTTTATAGGAGTTTCTTCGGCACTGGCTTTTGAATATCTGTCTCTCATTTAAGAAAGTAATTTCCAGTATTTTTTATTCGTTGTCAAGAGGAGAAGACAGCATAAGCATATAGAAAGTACCAAAACATATCATGGCTATATTTGGCTCAGTAGAAGTCTTTTTAAGCTATGTGGGTTTATTTATACATATATTCTCACATACGGATAAGTTAAGGTGCTAATGTTACAACCCAGCCATAAAAAAATTTTTTTTGGATGAAATTATCTTATTGATTTAGAATTCTAACTTAACTATAAATGTTTACAAAAAGTGTGAAAAAATGTAAAACTTGTATAGAGCATAGTATGCAATTTTCCTCCAGGTATAGTACTATTTCCTCCAATACTTTCATGTTTATTCTCTTTAAGTCAGTATGAAGTTTACGAACATGGTGTTTTCTTTTATTTCATTATGACCTTAGTCCTTCTGCTGTAACTTGAATTTTTCTAGTTTCAGTTTAGGCTTGACTGGCAGATGATGTGTGATCAATAGGGGGAAGACAGAAAGTTATAAATCAGTGTGTGAGGGAGAGCATATGTGCCTTACTGCTAATGTCTTTCCTGACATTTGCTTTTGGACATTGTTGGAGGTAGTCACTGGGAGCTTGGATGTGACAAAGGGGGAGGGCAAGTGGCAGTTCAGCTTGGAAGGAAGCAGTGTCCAGGGGACAGGAGATGGGTAGGAAGCTGGCTTTTATGGACAGGTACTGGCATATAAAAAAAAGTGGTCCCAGCTCCTGCAAGGAAGCTCAGCTTTTTCTGATGCTGAAAGGCTTGAGGTTTTAAACCACTAACTGCAACACTGCTTATGTAAAAGTGGGATTTTTTTGTCTAGGTATTATATTCCTTTAAAGCTAATTCATTGTGTGTCCTTACTAATTGAGATGAAAACATATGGGGGAAAAATTGGTAGAATCAAACTGTCTTTCTCCAAGATACCTTTTACAGCAAATTGTCTGGGCCTATCAAAATAGAATTGTTAAGTTGAAAAGTATTTATGTACATCAAAGGAATCGTCACAGTTAAAATAGAAATTTTCTCTTTGCATTGATGCATGTGATTTTTTTTAATGGGGAGGTAAGGAGAAGCTGATATTTTTAGGAGAATTTTTATGCTATTACATATGATTTTGTAAAGTGCTGATTTTATTATCAGTGGAATAAAGATTCCAAACTGCATCTTTTTCAATATGATTATTTCATATGTACTTATCCTTTTTAACTCTATGTATTTAATAATAGGCTATGCTTCTTATATTCTTACAGTAAGTCACCATTTCAGAATAATAAGAAGCTGTTAAAAATTGACATTAGTATTTTTAAAACATCGTAATATAGGGGCGGTTTTAAGGGTTCAACGACAAAATAATTCTGTGGCCCAGATATCATTTGAATTATAATTCTTTAGATCACTGTTGACACTGCCTGTTTCATGACTATGCTTCGCCAGAAATACTTTCCTACTTCTTCAAAGTAATGAGTTTATTTTAAGTATTGTGTTTCCAGAAGCAGTGATTGCAACTGTCAGGGAAAGTTAGGACTCCTGTCACTAGCACTGACTTCCTCTGAGACCCCAAGTTTCTAATTTAGGCTGAAGTTTCTAGTAAGGCCATAAAGTATGTGAACTTGTTCTCAGTCGTGGTTTACAGAGGTAAAGTCTAAGCTGTGAAGACTCAGTCTCAAGAGGTCATTCTTCAGAAGAAGGACAGTCTGTCTGCGTCCTACTGCCACAGAACCTGTGCCAGCCAGGGATCTTCCTCAGGTTCCTCAGTCACTGCATCTGTCCAGGCAGCAGTGGGGTGTTCAAAGCCTGCACTTGTAAAAGGGAGGGTGGTAAGGCAAAGCAGTTTGGGATATGCTTTACACACATGATGTCACTGAGACTTACTCATACGAAGGTCAAGATCATTCCTGTACAGAAGGCTGCCACAAGACCAGTATTCCACTTAAGTCTTATGTAAGCCTCAGAGCAGGATTTAGGCAGTGCACAGGACTTGAGCTCAATCTCTGTTCAAGGGTTTATTTCACTCAAAGTTACAAGTCTGCTGTATTAAGTGAGCATCACTCTTTATATCAGCTTCAAAGTCTAGGCTATGCTAAGATGTAGGTGCATGTGAGAGCAGTGTGATAGTCCAGGCTGAGGCACTAAAGGGTACTCTGGTCCATGTCCAAACCCAGCAGGCAGTTCCTGTCTGGCACCTTGTTAAAAAGCTGTGCTGGTCACTGCTGGTACTTGATCATAGGAGATGTAGATAAGCACATAACTCATGAGTGCTGGAGCAGTGCAGAGCCATGTGTCTGTTATGCATGGCCTTCCTCAGCAAGTGCAAAGGAATTATTAATTTGAATCTTGATATTGTACATTATAGTTACACTACATTTATATCTATTTATAATAATGTTGCTTTTCATATAAATTGTATTTATAATGGATGTGACTATATATTGCATGCATGCAGTGGAGCATAGCATTCAATCTCTCTTTGTCTCCGTCTCTCTCTCTCACTTTCCTAATCTCAACAATAACTAGATCTTTTGGATGGTTACACTAAATACTGATAAATTTGAGTCTTTATCGAGGTTTTTGTCTTTTTCTTTGTGCTCTCAGAATTTTGTTGGAAACATTGAAAGGAAATAGGAAAATATTTTTAAAGCATCTGCTTCTTTTGCAAGACATTTGGACAGTTTGGCTCACATACTTTTAGCTAGATATTGGGTTCATAGCTCTGAATATGCATATCTGATAGAAAGCAAATAACTTATCTGCTGTTACACAAATGAGAGATGAAAATAGATCCTTCTAGCTCTAAGCATAAGTACTGTAAACTGAGAAGACACCACAGATATGGTCACAGATGATCTCATTGCTTTGCTTTTAGAGTTAAAAATGATACTTTTCAAACATTTTTGCTCATGTAATATATTTCATTACATAAATATTAATACATCAGTCTTCATGCTAAGTTAACTTTGGTAGCTTTTTACATTCACTGGCAACACAGGCTGCATTGATATTTTTCATTTTGTCCAAGTCAAAAAGAAATCCAACAATATTGGATAATGCAAATGTCTTTGATTTTTTTTAATATAAATATCATATATACTTGTGTAAATAACACTGGGGGAAGAAAAAAAGGAAAAAAAAAGAAAAAAAAAAAAAAAGAAAAAAGTGAGCATCTTTCAGCTAAAAGGCTTCCAGTAATTCCTGGGGAAAGATTATTGTAGGTGATGATGAAATGTTTTATTTTCTCCCATGCAGAATAGCATCTATTTCAGAAAAAACTTCAATCTGAGTTATGTAAGCTGTATTTTCAGTTGTGCCCATTTTCTATTGTTTTACATACAGTGCTTCATAAACCTCTAAGTGTATTTCAGCTATATGAAGCAAAGAAAAAGCAGACAGTCTCAGAACTGAAATGTTTTTGCATATATCGGGGAGAATCTGCACACGAAGGGACATTTATCAGGGACAACTCTTCCTCTGCTGAGGAAGGGAGCATACCCAGGAGTATCCAGAAACAGATGATGATCTTATCAAGAAAACCTTCTTCAGTAATATTGTCAGCCTGCCCTTGCCAAGTCTGGCATTTCAGTATCATGTATTTATGATGGAGAGAAAGGGAGCAAAGCTGTGCATGCTACAAGTAGCTGGGATTGGGAACCTGCTCAGCCTATGGGGTCTGTGCAGTGCTGAAGTGTAATTGGGAGTCATGTTTGCCACTATTGCACCATTGCTAGTGCTGTGGACTGTCTGTGTGAGAATGCAGTTTACAGTATTCCTCTCACAGAGAACTGCAAGGAGGGCTCTTTAGCCACACTGGTTGTCTTTGGGGATTTTTTTTTGTTTTTTGCGAAGTATTTTTGCAAGTACTTCTACTCCAGGTTTACCTCAACGCGTGGAGGCAGACACAAACCTCTTGAACTATGCAAAGATGGAAAACTATTGAGAAAAACAAACAAAAAAATTTTCCTCTCTTATGAGATGTGGAGTTAGAGGGGTAAATTGTCATTGTAGTTAGTAGACTTGAAAACTAGAGATCTTTTATTCTTATTTCATGTCAGGATCAGGATTTTGCCATGATGGCTGGGTTTATTTTGCATCTGTCTGTAGGCTAGATGCTGATACAGCCACAGTATTTGATATATTATGTGGAACTTGACTGAACACTGTGGAACACTGAAGCAAGTGAACAAACCTTTGGCATTGTTAGCATATCTTGAGTAAATACATTTTTCTTTCTATTTCTGTCTCTTTTTTTTATTTTTATTTTTTTTATTTGAGCATTTTTCTGTATGTTCAGTGAAGCAGACCAAGTAAAGGAAAAGTCTTATAGAGCTGTGTAAAAATCTAAAAGGCAAATCAAATTTTAATAACCTCCTTTCTGACTTCCAGAGAAAAAAACAGTACTTTTAGTTCATCTAAAACCTTAAAAATTATTTTGATGACAAATGTGACAAAAAATATCACTGTTTGCCGTTTCCATTTCTTTAGTAGCTACTCAATTTATGTACTATTAACATTTATTCAGTTAATTGCGCTCCCAGTTCCCCCGAAATGTAGAAGTTGCATTGTTGTTTCAAATTGGTGCAGATTGTGTTCACCACCATAGGTCTATGTTTTTTCTAATCTGGGATGTGATCCTATATTCCGACTAAATACTGTAGATTACAGGAATGTGAGGTACTATAAGAAGGTAACTTTTTTTCTTTTGTATTTATATTATGTAAGTAACTGAATACAAATAGAGCACTAAAAATCTCAAATGCATCTAAATGCATTCTAGGGAATTTTGGAATCGAAAGTATCAGTCACTTGTTTTGAAACTATAATCTCTGAAAACTATGCTTGTGCTGCAAGACAGTGCACTTTGCATCAATGAAGTCAGCTCTGCATTTCAGTTGTAAATCTGCAGCAGTTTTTGTACCTATAACCCTAGGTTAAATCAACCAGTCAGTGTTGTGGGCATAGCTGGAGCCTGGTGTAAACTAAATAACCAGTAATGAAACTTTTTCTCAAAAAAGTTTTATGGTGCACGTGGTGATCTGGCTACTTGGATGTAGAGAATGGGTTTGACCAAGTGTCAGGTGAATTCACATCCCTGGGTGCAGTGTAGACACACTTCAGTTTAGCCAAGATTCAGCTGAGCAATGGGATTTTAGAATAAGTATATTTTATTTTAGTGGTTTAGCTTACAAATTAAGCACTGTAATAACACAGACGCCTTGGCTGAAAAAAAACAATAGTAGTGTTTGCATTCTGATTCTGAATGGAAATTCATGCACCTCTCTTGTGTTTGGAGATAGATGTTTCTTCTCTCACTCTGGCAAGTTTTCTGCATCCCAATTTTATTGAATATCTTATGATCCTCTTTTTCCAGGTGCTGTCTTTGTGGTCTGATCAGACCCAACTTGTGTCTTCAAGTGACTGTTTCCCTAGACTTCCTCTCTCTTGCTTTGTTTCTTAAATTTATTTCTACCCCCTCTCCTTCCTCCCCCCATCCTTCTGTGGTCTCTTTTTCTCTGAAAATCTTTGCCTAGGCTTTCCCTATCCTCACTTTCACAATATTCCCTCCTTCCCTTTATTGCCTGATGTAGGACAGTGCTGTTGCAGATAAGAATAGCACCTGCACTCTGCCATTTGCAGTACTAGCAGCAGGTAGAAGAGATAAAGAAACTCTGGTTGTGACTTTCAGGGCTCTAAAGAAAGGTAGGGAGCAGCAAGTTTTTTTTGTTAGAGAAAACAGAGAAGCCTTTTCATTTGTCATCCTCACCTAGAGTGCACAGCTGCCCTGTGGTAGCATTGTCAAGATGTGGCAACGTTAGACAGCTGTGTTAGGCGTGAAGCAGCTTGTGGTAGATTCTCCTTCATGGTCTGTGTTATCTAGACCTGCTTCTAAGGAGATCAGTAGGTTAGAGCCATAAGTACCTGTGGCCTGTTCTTGTGTCTCCTTCTCTCATGGCTAAGAAGTTTGGTTAACTCTATTCCTTAAGTGGGGTGTATACAGGAAGGAGTTATATGGGGGAAGGAGTTGCTGGTGGGTGGCAATAACTTCAGAAAAGAAAAAAGGCTGCTATGTTCAGAAGCCCTCCACCACCTCAGTGGCAGCAGAATAGCAACCCTCCCTCCAGGGTGATTCCAATCCAGAGCTGTTTTCTCAGTTTTCAGTCCCAAATCTGTTCTCCTTCCATCTTTAGTGTCCTAACACTGTCCTGCTCCATCTTTTGGGAAGCAAAATTAAGTTTTGCCTTTGCTTGTGGACAACCTAAATAACCTCTGGTTTTGCTAAGACCCCTGAGAATGCCGTTTTCATAGCAAAGCAAATGATAAAATTTCTTTCAAATAGTGACTGTAATTTAGTCCATTACTGCTTGTACTCGGTGTGAATTTGTCTCATATGTATGTGTCTTTCTAGTAAGACAATTACAATTTTGTACCCCCCAGTAGGCTTGTAATGCTGCAAATCAGACTGTACCCTGACACCTCCCAGGTCTTCTTGTCTGGAGTCAGTGCACTGATTGCAGAATGAGTTCTGTGGGTATCAAACCCTCACAGTATTGTCCACTGTAGGGTTAAGTAACAGGATGTACTAAATCCATGACAAACACAGGAATGGGAGATGCTTTGCAGTTTTCAGGGATTTTTAAATTTAAGGTGGTGAAACACTGGAAAGGGTTGCCCAGAGAGGTGGTAGATGTCCCATCCCTAGAAACATTTAAGGTCACGTTGAACAAGGCTCTGAATGACCTGGTCTAATTGAAGATGCCCCTGCTTGGTGAAGGAAGGTAGGACTAGATTACCTTTAAGGGTCCCTTCCAACCCTATTCCAAAAAGCTATTCTGTGATTCTGTGAATTGTCTATTACCCAACATTCTTCCACAATAGCAGAGGGAAGCATCTAGTCAGTACTAGAAGAGGATTTGTTCATTCATTCCTTCATTCATTCGTTCCTTCATCATGAAGTGCCATAGCATAGCATATTTTGGGTTACTGCCTCAGAGTCACAGTTTTTTCAGGGTTTTGGACTATTGAATGAGCACTGTGGAAAGGGAATGTTACTTTTTTACCATTTCCATTATGTTATCTTTCCCAGTGCAATTACCAGCTAATTCAATGCTCTTTGTGTTAAGCTAATAGCTTTTGACTCTCTGCTGTCAGCCACTCCTCTTTGTGCACTTTTCATACTGCTTACCAGTTCCCACTTACCTATGAAGAACATTTATTTTTATTCTGAGTAGAGGCTCATCATAGACAAATCATTAAATGGAACATCAAAAAGATCCCATCTGTTAGAGTTGCATATGGGTAAGATCACAATTATCGAAAGCCTCTTTTTTTTCCCTTATGCTTATCCGTACAATAAATGTAGTTGTCAGCAGGATAAGTTCACGCATCGGATAAGGTCACAATTTCATTTAGTGACAACTTCCAACAGCGTGAACTTACAAGGTTCGATTTATTAAAGAGTCAGAAAGGATAAGATCACTGCATGGCCAGCCTGATTTATCAGGGTTTGACTGGAGTACTTGAATAGAGAATGTCGTATTTCAAGTTTATGTTCAAAACTGTAGTTTAGTGTGTGTTATGTCTCAGAGACTTGAAAATTGAGGGAGGAGAATTTACAGGAAGTATCTCAATAACACAGTTTATGTCTGCCAAAGAAATGTATGAACACTAAATATTGGAGCTACCTTATTAAGAATCACAGAAGTGGAAATGGGATAGTTCTCCACTATCAGTGAATTGCTGTGTGCAGATGTACACATATTAGTTTGTTATAATGGAAGCAATCACCACCAAATATTAATTGCAGATTCTTCCTGTGCATATAGGATGGCAGGCAGATTCTGGACAGCACTTAGGAAGTTTTGAGAGTTTGCTTAACTAGCTCGCTCTGACTTCAGAGCAGTCCTTGTTTGAAACTACAACATACAGAATTTCTCTACCATGCAAAAATACTCATTAGAGAGCCAGGTGGCTGTGGACTGGAAATATGCAAAGAAAGAGCCATTTGCTTGTGGAAATTGGTAGAGCCCCATAATGTCAAATAACCAATCTGTAATTATAGCAGAGGAAGAGCTTACTCATTGTTTTGAACCAACTCCACACAGAAAGCTATTTTCAATCAAAAATAAAAACCAACAAAAACTAAAAACAACTACTGCCCAAAGCTATTAGTGACTTGCTTAGAAGTGTTAAATGTGTATGAATCTGGATACGGTTATTTCTGAATGTAGTTCTCCTTATGTCCCACGAAAGCTGTTCATCATTCACCTTCAGATATAGACTCCTTTTTTTCTTACTCCAGAATGTAGGTAGTTGGATGAAAGCCAGTATTATTTTGTTTCAGAAATACTATATGTAGTTGATTTTTTCTGGTAGTCAGACTGTGGTCAAATCCTGTTAAGGGCCAAAAGCTCTTGTTGGATTCCTGTGTACTCTGTGTTTTGTGGAGAGTTTTTTTAAATTATCCTGATTGTGCTGTGAAAGGACACAAAGCTAAACTGACCTCTCTATCTCCTGTTTAATGAAAGCCCTGTGTGACATGCCTGAAACAATATATGCATATATGAAAAGAATCCTAAATTGAGTCCTTTCGTTCTGGTTTTCTATCCACCAAGGTGGCCTAGTATCTTAAAAGCCATGGGATGTTTTATAGCTGTACTAGTGAGTCATGACTTGAGGCTTCTTTTACAGTGCAGCTATCATAAGTCTTTGAGTAATCACAGACTTTAAAAGTATGCTACATCAACAAGATAAGAGAAACAGCCCACAGCACTAACAGCATTATCTTTTACCAAAATTGATTAGCCCATACTATGTGTCTCAAATATTTTGTATAAACTTACTCAGCAAGCTAGAAATAAGTGTGTTCCTAAAGAACAAACTGAGGAAAAAAAAAAAAAAACCAACAAAAACCACTTGCTCCTTTGCAAGGAAGGGGCTAGTAAATATCACTAAATGTCTCTTAAGTAATTTTTTTACCTTACTCACAAAAACTAAAAACAGGCATCTCTTCCTCTCTCCTTATATTTCTTAGTGCTGCTTCTGTTATACTTCTTGCTGTCCTTTTCAGTTGGAGAGCTGACAAGTCTAGGATGAAAAGAGTAAAAATGTTTCTCTACCTTGTGTGGAAATTATGAGTATAGCACATATTTTATTCCAGTGTTAGGAAGGAGTCCTATTATAATTTGCTGATATGTTATTTCAAGGAACATTCTATTCAGTACTGAGATGGTCTGTTGCAATTGCTGATGACTTGAAAAGCCTAGCAGTGTTTGGCACAGAATTTTCTGCTTTCTATGGGTTTGAGCATGGATTAGAGGAAACTGCAGTGGTTTTTCATCCTTTCTTTTCCTTTCCTCCCCGCATGTTGGAATTTCCATGGACGAGTATGTTTGAAGAGTCAGTACCAGCTGAGTCTATAAACTTCTTACTGTGACTGGTGATACAGCAATAAAGTCTCAGATCCTCTTCCTTCTCCTGATGTAATCTGTGAAGATTCTGAGCAGTTGTACAGGGGATGGTAGCTGTAGAGAGCACTTCAGATTTACATCTGAACTTCCTCTGAGGTTGAAGGGGAAAATCTTGTCTTGTTGACACATTTTTCAAACATTTAATTAAGAGCCACAGGGTGAGGTTCTCATTTTTCAGCAAACACCCTTGAAGTCACACATCACTTAGGGCCACAGGTAAGGCATTTAAACCAGCATCCCTGTGGGAAGTCAGCAGTAGCAGGGGACAGCCCCAGTTACATTAAGTGGGAGGCAGCCCGTGCGCTGCAACTGTGGTACCACTTACCAAATAGGAAATTCAGAAGAGAAAAATGTTCTAAATAAATGCAGAAAAGTTGCAGGCAGTGTTAATTTTTTTCCTCTAAAAATTCAAAGATTTTCAGATGAAAAGAAATCTTCACCAAGGACTAAATTGTAATGTGCTAGACCTTGTATAAGGATAACCAGATTGTCTTGTTTTGCCAAAAAATGCAAGTAGATTGTCCTTCCAACTCTGACAGTCACCCATGGCATTAAAATGGCTGCTGGTCATGGTGACAAGAGAGAAATGTATCTTTTTTGGAGAACTGTGATGAAGAGAAACAGAAAGGCTTTACAGCAAAACATTTTGTTACCCTGTCAGCAACCTAGTCCTTTTTCATGATGTTCTAAGTGAGTGGGGAAACACAGCAGTTTCATTAAACTTCAGCATGATGTTACCCCATAGGCAGTACATTTCAAAGTATTCATATATATTGAATATTGCCTGAACTACAGCTTGGAACTGTAACAAAAGAGAATCAGAGATTCTCTATCCATAGTAACTTATTTAATTATCAACAGAAGGGAAAAATTATATTTGGAAAAAAAAATGCTTATTCTTATGCTTGCCTCAGATCTGAACTATTTATCAGGTATAAGATTCATGTCATTAATTTTATTTAAAATATAATGTGTAATGATATGTACCTTAAAACTTCAGTAGCTTTTTGGATATCACTGGTTGATCTGCCCTAAGTTTGTCGTTCTTAATCCATTAAAAGACAGGCCTGCTTGTAAATCCACAGGTACAGATAAGGAGTCACTGTTTGACTGTGTCTGAACCCTTTTCAAATGAAAAATGTCAGTGGCAGAAAGGGAGGCTGAATTATTTTTTAAAAGGGTTTTCAAAGATTCTCATGATTCCTCTGGTATCAGTTAAATGTGACATGTCCATAGACATGGCTGTTTTTTAGTGTGTAAAAGCAAGCAAATGCTGTAGTTTTCATCTCTACATAGAGAGAAAATGCTGCAGTATGGCTAAGTGATAAACATGTTACTTTGCAATTTCTCTCTTCCATAATTAACATATAAAGAGATTTTTAAAGCTAATACAATTTGCAGCAATTGACTGTGAGAAGGAAAAAATGCTTTTGCGTTTTTTTTTGTGTTTCTTTTTTTTTTTTTCTGTTTGGATGCATATATGTCACATGTGTAAATTAGATATAATTAATCCATAAGCTTTCCTGCTCACATACTGCTTTTTAAAATGTCATAGCACTGTCATGATGAGGACTCACCCACATAGGGAGAAGCTTTTGTAAACCGATACAGCTCTATTTGCTAGATTTGTTCCAGTTTGCAGGAAGGATCTGATGCATGCTTTTACGTAGAATGGTTTTGTAATCTGCAACGCTCAGAGGTGAAATCTAGATTTCTGTGCTTGAGAATGGAAGCTGGAGCCAACTCTTCTCTTTGGAAGATGGTCAAGATTACCCCTGTGGACAAGGAAAATCTTTGCAGCCTGACTGCAATGTAAATCCAGGCATCCAGGGGAATGTTTAGCTTGGGGAAGTCTGTGGAGGCTGCCTGTGAGCCAGGAGGAGTTACTCACTTCCTTCAGCCCAAGGTTCATTTCACAACAAACACCAGTTCTAAATCTGGGAGGAATTGACTCCTTGCACAGTTGGACTTTGCTCTGTTTGTGGAAAAGCGCTATCCTTATTTGGGGTGGAGTTGTTGAGACATGCTGATGCAAAAGACAGGACTCACTTGCATGTTTGGTATGGAAAGGGAGGGGACAAGGGGCTTTAGCAGTCATGGAAAACAGATCATGAAAAGTCATGGCTTCAGCAAAGTTGAGGTGAGCTCTGCTGCTCGTCAGAGCAATAGATTTTTTGCCTACCTTCAGGAAGAGCAAAGGTTGGAAGTGCAAGAGAATGGAAAAAAGCAGCCAAACATCTAACAGGAAGAGGACAGATCAGTCTGTCCTTGTTCCATTCTATCCCAATGAAAATCTAAAACAAGAATTTATTTAGAAAATACTGTCAGAAATTGTGTATATAAATATAACTGTTGCTGTATTTTTAAATGAAACATTTGTTCATGAAAAATAGTCTTAGTGAAGAGACTGCTTTTAAAGAAGAGCTGTCCAGACTATTTTTTAGTCTTGAAATAAAGTGAAAAAAGATGGGGTGGGAAAGGTAGTGAATTTTATTTTTCCCTCCATGAGAATGAACAGTTGTATTATTCTTTCTCTTTACTGGAAAATCCAGAAAAGTTAAAGTGAGCTAAAGCAAAAATTTCTCTTTTAAGTGTTAATTTTTAATTCTTTGCTTTCAAAAATAAAATTTAATAAATAGATATATATGTATATCAGGCACTAAAAATCATTATGCACTAAAAAAAAATAAATCATTATATGGCTTCCCCGTTGCTTTTACTTATTTTGTCCTATAACATTAAGCTAATTAAAATTAATTTTTTGTTTAATTCTGAAATGTTGCTGCCTGTAAAATCTTACTCAGTTCAAAATCCTTTTTGTAATTGCAGTAAATGCTTTCAGTAGTATCTTGGAGGTGTGAATTTTTTATGGCTATATGCTGTTTCTCAAATTTTTAGTTGCTGCATCCTTCAAAATGTGTTCTTGTGCAGCAAAGTGCTTCAAGGAGGTTAATGCACCAGGTGTGGCTGCTGCTGGACTCTCTCTTTTCACCTGTCATTTCCCCCCCCTCAGCACTTCTTAAGAGCTCTTATGGAATGCTATTCTGAATAAAATTGCTTTCAAACTCTAATGTGTGTGAAAAGATGCAAGAAAGGAATGGGACTTTCTGAACCAAATTTGAATATAATTATAAGGGAAAAAGGTTTGTTTTTCTTTTGCGGGATGACAAGATCAGTTGTTTTTCAGACAAGCATAATTTATTCTCATTATATTAGTCTTCAGAACATTGCGTGTATAAAACCAACACAAAGGCAGAGGTGGTTGTTGTCAAGGCATGAGTGAAAGTCCTCTCAACACTGCTTGTTTCCTTTGTTTGCAGGAGAGTTGGAGGTGGTCCAGAAAGACGGGGAGCGCAAGATTCAGAGCCGGCAGCAGCTTCCGGTTGGAACAACATGGGGGCCTTTCACTGGGAAGATGGATCTGAATAATAACACCTTGGTATGTAGATGCTCCGGGAGGCTTTGTTTTGTTACACTTTGTGTCATTCTTCAGGGAATAGGCTGGATTGCTCCTCTGACGGAGCATTTGAAAACAGGCATTGTTAGCTCTAACGGACAGTAGTATTTGGCTCTTTTCCAGTTTGTTCATCTTATGGCAACCATCCACATGAAGTTATTTGGAGCACAGGTTAATAGTGTTTAACTGGTTCTTTTACTGAAGGGAAATGTCACTTCCTTGTTTGCTGAACCAAAGTGTTGTGTTTCAGTAGTAATATCTGATATTTTTGGTGGCTTTTTAGATTTTTCGTTGTATTAATTGCTGAATACTTAATTTATATTAAAGGAAGATAGCAAAAAATAAATAACTACATTATTTTAGGATAAAATTAATTAACTTTGCCTTAATGTAATTGAACATAGCAAAATCTTCCATCAAATTCACATGCTTTTGAAAAGCATCAAAAGACACCTGTCACGTATTCTCAATTACCCTCATTTTTTATTCTGATTGCAGAAAGTATGTGGACCATTTTACTTAAAAGTTATGCTTTGCTGATCTCACTTCAGTGCACTGAAAATCATGTCATTTCTAGGTCTTCATTTCATCTTTGTTTGTGTTGGCTTTAAGTCTGAGCTTCAATATTATTTGTGTATAGTTCAGATTAATTTTCTGAAAATATCAGGAAGGAAACAACTAATATCTCTAGAAGGGTTTAAACAGTCTTGGAACATGCATTACCCTGTGGGATATTTCTGAAGAACCATTGTCTGCAGCTGGATCACTGTTTGCTGTTACAGACCTTGCATTGAATGTATTTAGCATAAAGATGTGTGGGATGGTTTCACAGGAGGGGATTACAAGCATTTGGGGTGCACATATCTCTGCTGCAAATGGAGAAACTGAGTTTCCCAGTGTTCATCAGCACTGGGTATCCTCCTGTCTTTGGAGGACCTGAGGAGAGTGAGGAGCACTGAGTTGCTGATGTATCACCTGGGACAATGTGAGAGAGGTTATGTGCACAGGGGAGAAAAAAAGGGGGAAAATTTATTGTCTTCAACTCCTCCCTGGAGAACCTATGCCTAATAATGGAGTTCTCTTTCTAAGGGTTGCTGGATAGGATGTGTGTTACTTTCTGTAATCATGCATATTAAAATTTGAGTGAAGTGTTATTCTGAGTACATAATATAGTATAGATATAGTGCATAGTAATGTTTAAAATCTTACTATTTTGTACTCTTCAGCGTAATTTATTAATCAAATGGTGCTAAAAAATGTTACAGAAAGTGGTGTGGAGACTTCGTCTAAGTTTCCAAGAGTTCAGTATTCCCAATCCAGATCAGATTTCCCATTCAGGCAGCTGAATAAAGAATAGATTTTCAGAAGTACTGCAGAGTCACAGCACCTTATTTCTTAGAAAGGAAAAACTGGAAAATTTGAACTTGCCTCATTTTCTCCATCCATGGAATTTTAATTCTTCATCTATTTTATCATTGGTCTGTCATCATTCTCAAAATGTTTTTCATAAAAGGTCATATGTGGCATCCACTTGTAATTCAAATAATTTTCTAAATCCTAGTATAACTAATTTCAACAGCTTTCATATAACACAAACCTGTTGTAGCTCAAAGTCTGTTCAGAATCCATACTGTAGAGAAATGCTAGTTAGCTTTTGTCCACTTGTACCACTTCATCAGGTGTATAGACAACATGAAGATAATGTTCAACTATGGGATATTGATTGTCTCTTCTCTACAAAATTAATATTTATTAGATATTCTTAGGATGAATTTGCAACATGTCAACAGCCAATCGTACAATCATATTGTATACTTTTTTTTTCTTTTTTTTTTTAATGGAGTTGTAGAATAACCAAAACCCTAGCAGGACCTCACTTCTCCCTCAATAGCACAGGAATGTTTTAAGGTCTGTTATTGGTTTTTGTAATTTGGGTAAATTTCTATACCACTTTTTCTATATCAAAAACATTTAGCTAAGATAGTTGGCTTTTAATGAACTGGTAATTGAGCAGTGTGCAGAACTGACTTAATTTTTTGACTGTAATGGGATAGAACAGCTTTCTCAGTGTAGTTCTCAGTGTAGTGTGATGAAAATCTTCTGGACTTTTTTCTCACTAAACTGAAAAGATACTTTTTTATTGTCAAATTAAAAATCGTAGAGTCCATTTTTATTAACACTTGAAAGATTTACTTTTGTTTTGCCTACAAATTAAAACACATTTGGAAATCGGAAAAAGTTCCTGTTAACAGAATTTTAGCCCTAAGAAATCTTGTTTTGTCCCCTGAGCAACTCCATCCCTTGAAAAAGTCAGAATTTGGTATCATCTTGAGCAATCTAATTTAACTTTGAAGTTGCATCTGACTTTGAAGCTTGGCCTGCTTTGAGCAGGACTTTGGACTGGATGACTTCCAAAAATCTCTTCCAACCTGAGCTATTGTCTGATTCTAAATATTTTTTTCTTTTTGCCAAATATCATATGCTTCCTGTAATCCTACATTTGTTACTTTAAAATGCTGTGTGAAGAAATACAAACCTTTTGATGCAAATTTAATTTGCTGTTAAAGCAACAAAACTTAAGCATCAACATGGGTTTTTTTTATCTCTTTTTTTTCCTTGAAATGATTCAGGGGTTTTTGTTTTGGGTTTTTTTTTTTTTTTTTTTTTTTTTTTTTTTTTTTTTTTTTTTTTTTTTTTTTTTTTTTTTTTTT
>VWZU01004857.1:1424448-1513742 GCA_013397095.1 Sterrhoptilus dennistouni | reverse complement strand
TTGGTGGTTTTTTTTGTTTGTTTGTTTTTGTTTTGTTTTGGTTTTTTTTACACATTTGATTACTTATCTCACTATTCTCTCTTGTTCATGTTCTTGTACATGTTCTCTCTTGTTCATCAGGAGAGTTGAAATTCTTTACTTAGGTTATTTATATCTGTTTTGGGAAGCTCATTTGGGTAGAGCCTCACATCCTTAGAATTCCATCAAACTTTCACATGAGCAGCTAAAACAGGTTTTTTTCTTTTCTGAATGAGAACCTCAAACTTTGCGCTGCTATAAACATCTTATTTTTGGAAAAGAGTTTTAATGTGGATTTTTTTTTGTATAGAGAGGAAAGGAAGGAGAAATTCAGGCAAGTAAATACCATATTTTTTGCAGTTGCTGTCTTTATTGGGAAATATGTTTGTGTCTGACTACAAGTATCTTACCTGACTGTACTGTTTAGAGTTTGCAATATGACATCACAGGATGCGTTCAAGCTGTAACAGTCAGAGCTTACCTATTGCCCTTGCACTCTGCACTGAATGCAGCCTGTACATGTGATATCCTGGTGAAGTGCTTCTTGTTTCCAGCAGTGCTGCATTGCTGAATACGGTCTTGGTGCTGTTGGCTCATGAGATGGAGCAAGTTAATTAATTCAGCACAGTATTTAATTGAGTCACCGTGCCAGATGTCAATTACATTTTAGATCTTTCAAGTTTCAGTCTTGAGATATGCTAGCAGTACACATCTCAGAGCAGTGCAAGATTGGGTACCTTGAACAAAAGTTATATTAATGGTGTTTGCAATTGCAATAGAAGTAGCAGGTGTTGATATCATCAGCAGTGTTGCAGCACTGTTGTGAAATACAGTAGAGCGAGATCCACAACAGGACTGAAGAATGCTCAAACTAGAAGTAGACTTGAAAGAGCTCAATGACTAATAAAGTTCTTAATTTTTCTCATATAGTTTAATCAATAGTCATGAATTACATACAATTACATTATGAAATAATGTGTGCTATTATTACCGTTACTGTTGATGAAACAATTTGCATGCAGCCAGCATAAAATCTTAAGACATTGTTTTTAGCAAGTGAGACTCAGACCTTAAAACTTGTCTAGGCATTTAAATTTTATTTCAGTTTGATCTTAAGAACTTCTTATATCATTCTTCAATATTTTGATACCTATTTAGATACATCTATTATATTTAAATTGATAGTCCTCCTATTTAGATACTTTTAAATATCGGTTCCTGTAATTTTGCCAAACTACTGAAATTCCTCTGCTCTCGGTTGCATAATTTGTATCTGTCAGCACAACTGGGTGTGGAGTTTACTGCCTTCCATTTCCTTCCATTACTTTCACTTTCCATGCACTGCTCCATAACAGTTGGGTAGTCCCTAGAAAATGAAATGCATAGGAATATCTTTGAAGCCTAGAAAATGAACATATCTACATGTTTCCGGATTCTTCTTGAGATGTAATATAATCTCACTGTTTAGACAAACAGACCTGTGAGGAGTCTGAAGAATACTACTAGCTGTCTACAGCTGGTGAGAACTCAGCTGTAGAATGGAAGACAACACCACTTGACTGTGAAGGCTGCAAATCTGTGTCTTGCTTAATCACAGAAAACTCAGTAGTTCATGGATACCCACGAATAGATAGAAATATATTTTGATGCATCAGACTCCTAGTTTGTGATTCATGTCTAACAGGAAATACAGGTTTGCTGAAATGCCAAGTCTAATAAGACCATGCAGGTGAAAAGAGCAGAAGACTTCTCTATTCTGGACATACAGACCACTGAAAGGGGAGCTGCTTGGGTGTAAGCAGATCTAAATTCAAGGCACTAGCAACCTAGTTAAGAAAAAGCTGTTCACTTGCTTTTTCCAGCTGTAAATATTTTCCCTGTTTGAGGGGACAGCTTGATGGGAATGAGGCCGATTGAAACAAAACCAGCCCTGAACCACGTAGCCCACGATGGTTGTCGAACAGTGGTCGCTCCGGCAGTAGTGTGGAGGCATTACAAGAAGCCTTTTCCCTTGGCTGCTGCCATCTAGTTTTTGGTGTTAATCTGTGCCCATGGCAGGGTTTTGAGAAGCAAAACAATGATCAGCTGTATTCAGCTCACCATTCTCGTCTCCTTGTTGCAGGGAAGAGCATGCGGGGCAGGCCTGTATGAGCCTGATAAGGAAAAGAGGATTCAATGTGGCTGTGAAGAGAATCCACAGGAGGAGAATGTGCAGGGTTGGGCCAGGCAAGCAGTGGGACACAGCAGGGACCTTTAAATGGGATCTGGGAGGCTCAGCACCAAAGAGGCATCTCTGGATACACTCAAGACCGGGTCGCATGTGAGGGGCTGAGGAGCCAAGGTTCAAAATGCAGTAAAGTTATTCACTCACTAATCTGTGGCTGGTCACTTCGGGTCAGAAACCTCATGTCTGTAGTAGACAGTGACTTTTAATCTTCAGAGTTGCAGCATGAGGGTTTTCTGGGTATTTTTGTTGGAGGTACTGCATGGCTACAGAGAGGCAGTAGTCTGCCCATAGTCAGGCTGTAGCCTCACTCAGTCTTTAGTTTCTTTTTCTCTTAATCAAACATGGAAAGCAACGAGGTAGATTTTATCTTTAGATATTTAATTGCAAATAGTGAATTTGGCTCTTAATAGCACAGAGACGTTTTTATATTTAGCTACCACTACTGAGTAATGAGCCTTGATTCTCATCTTTGTTATACTACTTTTATACCTTTAAGTATTTCAAGTGACTACAAAAGCATTTCTTGCTCATTTTTACTACTGTTACTGTCAGTCTCTTCATGTTTTGAACTAATTTAAGATCACTTCCATCTCAAACAGGAGCAAACTTTATTGTTGCAGCACTTAGGACTGCACATGATGCCATCCAACAGCTACGTGCTGATAAGCTGTGCATGTGTTGGGATCAGCTGCTTAGAGCCATACAATCATTAAGGTTGGAAAACACCTCTAAGATCATCAAGTCCAGCTGTTAATCCAGCACTACTGTGTTCACCACTGAGTCGTGTCCCCGTGTAACACATTCAAATGTCTTTTGAACACCTTGGGGACGGTGATTCCACCACTTTTCTGGGCAGCCTGTTCCAGTGCCTGCCAAAGTGAAGACATTTTTCCTCGTATCTAGTGTAAACCCCCTCTGGTGCAACTTGAGGCTTTCCTACAAGCTGAAATACTTTAAAAATTATTGAGATATGCCAAGATGTCCACGTGGCCATCCACAATGATCTTGCAGAACACATCACCTCATATTACTTCACCTTTTACCAAGTGTTCTCCCATTTTTTCAGACACGTAGTTTTGGAGAATGCAATAACCAAAGAAGCATTCTTAAAACTTCTGTGCGCAATTGTAGTTTAAATGCTTTTTTTTTTTTTAATAGAAGTTATTTTTGCTCTTTTATTTACATTTACACGAGTTAAACCGTGCTAATAATATGACAGCAAGATGTGGTAAAGATCTGAATAAGCAACCTGTTTTGGAAAAATCCAAAAGCATTTTAGTTTCAACTTCTGGAAGTAATTTCCAGATCTCAAAAAGGGGATGAAGCAACGTGGTACAGTATAGAGAACCTTAATCCTTCTCTTCTGTCTAAATGCTATTGGTACACTGGCATTAGTACTGCACACCATACCATAGCCTTCATTTTAAGTTAATAAATGTTTAAAGGACATACAAATAAGACAGAATTCATTCTTCCTTTTTTGTCCTTCATTTATTATTTGGTTATCTCCAAAATATCAACAGGGGATTTTTACAGAAAATTGCTCTTGTTTTTTAACCTTATTTTCTTAACTATAGCCCTTTTTTGAGACTGCATGTACATATGGTTCATTTTGACACCTGTTTATCAAAACAGCAGAACTTCAGCATTTCTTTAAAACTATCGCTGGTTGTTTTGAAAGGTTTTTAGCAATAATTCAGTAACTTGGTGCTTGCTGTGAATGTCTCCATTAAGCAGAATTTGTCCTAATACTATTGTAATTAAGTAGTAGACTTTACCAATCATTCCCATTAAACTAGCTCAGTTCCCTGGGAAAAAAACTCAATAAACTATGTGTCCTATTTTGGCAAGCTTCATTTCAGTAGGGGGTCCTTCTGAGAGTGGGAATGTACCCTGGGGCACATTGCCAGGCCGCTGCTGAGAGCAGAGCAAGGAGATGGTTCTGCAGAAGAGATGAGGCAAATTTGGGAGCCTTGGACAGAAAAAAAGGCAAGAAAATTTGGTCCCGGGCCTCCCAGACAGCAGTAGAGGGAGATGCTATCTCCAAGTGCCAGACTCTTGCATTATAGGATGTGGGGAAAAGAGAGAGAAAGAAAGTTGCTTAATTAGAGAATCACTGCAATAAACTCGAGTAGCAACATATTTTTGTGCTTCGACACTATGTTGAATCTTAATAATCTTTTACCTAGTCTAATCTTCTCTGTACCATAGGCTTTAAGACTCAGATGCTTATTTTGCTATTGTTGATTTTGCTAAATTTGTAACACAACTTTTAGAATGGGATGTCGTCTTATTTAAAAGCTTCATATTATAAGAGAAATAATTTATTAATATCCATTTCAGGTCATTCATGTAGCTCACTGTGCTACAATATCTGACAGGCACGAGTTCTATACCTGTGTTTAAGATGAGAAATTCAGTATTAAATGTTGCCCTCTGAGGAAAATTTTTCAATTCATGCTTTTTATAATGGCAATTCTTCTTATTTAGGAAACATACATATTATAGACTAGGCAGATATAAAATGCCAAAATGCCAGATTTAAATATTCAGCAGTTTTGGAAGTAATTTTCTTCTCACTAAATGTTAACACTATTTTTTTATTCTGAAATAAAATTCAATTTCTAAAATGTTGACACGTAGTTTCACATTTCACAAGCCTGGGAAATTCTAGCTCCATCATTTTAGTGGCACATAAGGCTGTGAAGGTGTTTGTGTCTGTGAAGATGTTTGCATTGTTAAGACACAAATTCAGTAGTTACAATGGGCACAGAACTGAAAGACTAGGAGCCTTGTGCTCTCTCTTTGACCATTTAAAAATAAAATGTCCTGAAAGCTCATGGGTATTTTTTTGCTGACTACACATAAAGCTATGCCTGCCCAAGGATAGGTAGCCTTAGGGTACACTGGTAGTGGAAAAAAGCACTGAGATGCTGTTGCCTGTGGAACTGTGGTAGCACTTTGTTGTGCTCAGTGTGTTGTCAAGATGTGCTGTCTGGACATACAAATGCATAAGATTATGAAAATACCAACAGATGCTTTCCATAAGACTTGTGGATGTCATAGTGGGCAGTTGTTTGGAATAAAAGTGTGCTGTAGAGAAAATCCTGGTGTGAAAAGTCACATTTTAAGAGTGTCAAAATTAGTTTGTTAATAAAAAGTGCAGGCCAAGATACCATATCATTGTAACAATAACAATATTTTAAATTATTGTCTATCTTCATTAAGTAAATAAATTACTTAAAGGAATAGACCTATGGTTTCAGTTAAGACAGTGGCTGCTTGCTGATCACTTTCATAGTGTGATGGAATGATCAAAATATCAAAGATCAGTTCCCTTTCCATCTGGATATGCTGGAGAGAAGTAGCCTATGAATTTTCAAGAAGGATGGAAATTAAAGTTACTTCTGTTTTTTTCATTGCCAGCCAAATTAACTGTGTTCTGTGAAAGTGTGGGTTTGAACGTTTTGAACAGAAAAAACCCTCTCAGTATTTCTAGTAAGTATTGTTAGTATAATATGTGTGAATACATAAATATATTAAAAATGGATATTTAAATATAAATATGTAAAAAGTATAGTAACTGTATATATGTACATATATATACACACACACAATGTAAATGGCTGTGAGCATATAAAAATAGCATATTCTAGTCAGAAGGAGATATTGACTGTTACTAGATCCTAAAAATCTTTTATTTGAAACACTTTAATTTTGCTGAACTTTCCTCACTGTTTGGCTATAGCTCCTTTTCTAATGATGTTGAAGTATCCCATGGCCAGTAGCACAATGAGTCTTTTTCCAGATGCAATAAATCTGCTTTGCACTACCAAAGTACGGGCAAAGAAATTCGGAGCTTGGCTTGAGAAATTCAGTACTGAGTGAAGCTTATAAATGTTGTGAGCCTCATTTATCAAGCCTGGAGAACAAGTTCTTCAATCTAATCCCCTGGTGGCTCCTCTGACTCCAAGGAAGCTCAAAAGGCAATCAGCTCCAGCCATTAGGGCTCAGAGCAAAGAGCATGGAAGGCACTGTTGCTTGCTGTCCTTTACCTTCCCTGGCAGCCCCAGACGTGCAGCAAGGACTGCACAGCCAGTACTCTGCCTGATGATGTTACTTTGTTATAGATTTATTTGGGTGTGCTGATATTCCATACATGGTAAATTACACCTCATTGGGATTCATTTTTATATTGTTTCATTGGTTGTAGCAAGGAGGGGGTGGGTCTCTTTTCCCAGGTAACCAGTGACAGGACAAGAGGAAATGTCCTCAAAATGTGCCACGGAGGTTCAGGCTGGGCATTGGAGGAATTCCTTCACGGAAAGGATTGTTAAACATTGGAACAGGCTGCCCAGGGAGGTGGTGGAGTCACCATCCATGGAGGGATGACTGGATGTGGCACTTAGTGCCATTGTCTGGTTGAAAAGGTGGTGATCAGAGAAAGAACTCAGTTTTTCTTAATGATCTCAGAGAACCTTTCCAATCTAAATGATTCTGTAATTCTGTAATAGTCATGTCCCGTCTTAAATAACTTAAAATTAATTTATAAACTTTTGCCTCCTTTCTTTTTATTGATGCATTTTAATATGTTTACAAAATGCTTCACAACTTTTGAATCATTAAATATAGTTTTTTGAGCGCTTTTAACATATTTAGGAAATAATTTAATTTTGCATAGACAAATTTTGCATAGACAGTCCATAGACAGTCCTGTGCTGTAAGAGAAGGATAGCACACTGAACGCTACTGATGCATTTAGGAAAAACTACATAACATATGAGATATCATCACAGTTTATGTAGATTATTCCCACTCTGAGAATATGTCTTATAATTTAAAATTCTTCCTGTCACAGATTAGCTTTTATATCTTGTTTTTGACATTTGATTTCATATCTGAAATGCATAGAAGATACTATTTTTAATAAAAGCTTTATATATGTTAGTAATTATTATTTATGTATTTATTTAAAAGCATCTCACATTTCCCAAAATAGTTTTCTTTGAAGCTTTCTTTTCTGCATGACAGTCTCTGTTCTGGGGGACGAGTGGCCACTTTTTCACTTTTTTTAAACAAGAAACTGGATCTCCTGCAATGTGTGAGGACATTAAAGACAAGTTTAGGGGAGCTGAGGGAGGTGTGCCTCGAAGCTGGGGAGGTGAGGAAGGATTCTTCCCTCTCTCCCCCTCCTGCAAGCTGTTGTCCTCACTTTTGGGAGAAAACTGGGGCAAATTAGCATAAAGGAAAGAGAGCAATAAAGCAGAAAACAATAGTAGATCCAAAATATCTTACTTGCTTCTTTTCTGCTTGTGTTGAAGCAGGGCTGGTTCTACTATTGCTAATTTTTAATTCTGCATTGGACCTTATAGTACATAGTCTTACTGCTTTGCTTTTACACTGTTTCTTCCTCTTGGATGCAGTTGAATTTACTACATTAAATGTTGGGTTTTGTTGTTTATATTTGTTAATTCCAGATCATATAATTTTCTTTTTGGTTCATCCTGTTTCCCTTCTCACTATGGTCAATTCACCTCCTCCAAGTCAAAATACCATCTTAATCCTGCATGCATCTGTGATGGAGGATTTTCCTTGGATCCACCTGGATCACAAGCCATGGAACGACATGAAGGATTGCATTAGGTGAACCTTCCAGGCTCAGAAAGGTATCAGCTAGGGAGATTTAGGTTAGCTAGGAGAAAGAGCTTCCTAATGTTAATGAGAGTGAAGAGCTGGAAGAGATTCAGGAGTTGCAGTAAATCTGTGGCTGGTGTGTGTTCAGAACAGGCTGGACCAGGGCGACAGGAGTGGTGTAGGCGCAGCTGAGCTGTGGCGTGGGGGAAGGAAAGGGAGCAGATGACCCTGTGGCTTTTGGCAGCCTGATGCTGAGAAATGTCTGCAGCCAACTTTGCTTGTTTGGCTGCCCAGAAATGCCTGCAGGTAGCTAAAATCTTTCAAGATTGGCTTTAAAAGGAGCAGAATGAGACTCTGTTTTTTTGTAGGGAGTGGCAGATGGGACATTACAGGAAGCTAGACAGTTGGTCACACCAGTATAGGATACTGGTTTCAAAATCTAATTGAAATATAACAAGGGCTAGCTGAGAGATAAGGAAGTAAGCTGCTATTATTTCTCTGGCATGTCCCTTCTCAGTTGCCTGCATTTTTTTTTCTTCTGGATATTCTCCCTTCCCACTCCAGTTTCTTGCTAACTAAAGTTAGAATTATAGCCAGTATAAAATCAAAACCTTTTTTAAAAAAATACTTTCAGTTTTACTTGGGACATTATTTCTAAGTTTTCTGTACTTCTTTTTTTAAGGAATATATATGGATCATTGTCTCAGGATTCTAAGGATCATTGTCCCCAGTTTTTGTGCCACGCATTTGCAGAGTGAGAGCAATAGTAATGCATTTTCAGGATGCCAAATGTGTGCACTTTGATCTGGCAGTACAGCATGCCTCAGGGAGTAAGCTGAATCTTGATTTTTATAGTCAGTCATTCACTATCAGGTACCAGAACCCCTATTAGACAGGCTGAAAAACAGAGAATACACCGTGGGTTCGATATGGAAACATTTGCAAGGAGGCTCTTGGCATCACCAGCCTCCTCAGAGCTCATTTTGTTCTTCTGTGCTAGTGCATCTCTTAAATGCATACAGAAGTGAAACCTGTGTGCAGTGAATGACTGCACATGCACTGATTACTTTTGAAACCACTTTTCCCCACCCCACCACATTCAGCAGTGGAAAATAAGAATAAGATACGTGTTTTGAAACTTGAAAACGTTTTGGTTTTCACCAAATGTGAGACCACTTGGTGTGGTTGTGGCTCCTTAACATTCCTTACATTCCCTGTCCCAAGCCCAGTTGTTAGCACTTGTTTCAAGGTTTAAGTGGCTTTGTAGTAGCACCTATTAGCTTGCTCTGGCTAGTAGCATACTTGGGATTAAATGGCCTTTCTGACCTTTAATGAGCATTTTCTTGTCAGTCATACCAAAGATACTTGACTGTCTGTTCATTATTACTACCGTAGTTGAGAGGTCTCCTGAACTCTGCAGAAATACAGTCATTACATTCTCATTGTTTTCTGTGCTTCTTTGCTGTGCTCTTGGAGCACAGCATCTTGCACTTGCAGCATCTCTTTGAGATAATTGCAAGGTATGGGGAAGTAAAGAGTTTGACAGGGTGGAATTTGCTGCCATGACCCACTGCAGCCTGATATTCTATCTCACAAGAGCAACACTGCCTTGATATTTTTCCTTTAAATCTGTATTGGGCTAACAAAGATGGTTGAAGTTATTCTGTCAAGGCAACATAGAGCATGGGCAAATCTATTCCAAGTCAAGTATGTGTTAGAGATCACAGTTGTATGTCGGTGTTTTTGAATCCAGGTGGTTTTCTGTTTACATGTGTAGTGTTTGAAAAAATATAAAACAATGAAAGGGACTGTGCAATGATCACAAATTTCCACTAGTTATTAGTAGTTGCACTTAGGACTTGCTTTTCCCTAGCACAGAGCACTAGTGGGAGGTGCTGAGCACCCAAAACTTCCATTCAAAGCAGTAGGGTGAGGTATGCTTAGCATTTTCTGACACTGAATGCTGCAAGTACAGCCTCTCCCCAGAAGATAAATATTTGTTATTTATATGACCTTGAAGATGGGACTGGTTTGATAGGGTTAAGGTCAATGAGTATATTATTTTTAGACAAGATACAGAGTACTTGGATGGTTCTGCTTTATTTTAGTGTGTTAACATCTGGCAGCATTCTGTGTTCCATATGCTGCTGATTGTCCTGATACATTCATCTTCAGTGATTATCAAAAAGATTTCAGTGCTCTGGAGTTAGTAACACATTTGAGAAGACAAATACATGAAGATAAGTAGAAAAGCTGCCTGTAGGTTTCTGTGTAGAAGACAAATATTTGTGCAATCTTGGCAAGTACACTATTAGTTCAGAAATGTTTTTTAAATTGACTTAATTAGCTAATTTCTGAAAAGGTGAAAAATAGTTCATTAGAATTTAATATTGTTGTCACAATAGACGTAGAAAACATTGCTTCTTGGAATTCTGATTACACCCTTTTAATTCTACATGTTTCAACATGGCTAATTTTTGATAATGGTGAATAGTTAAGGGGGATTTTAGATTTGCATCCTTTCCTCACCTATTATTTTTATATGACTTGGGTCTGTGAAAGTTTAGCTATGCTTCTGCTTTTTCATTACAGTGAGTGCAAACGTAACTATGAAGTGACTTTTTTTTTTCTTTGTCTTGGTGTTTTCAGTTTTCCTAGGTTGATAAAATTTTTTTCAGGGCTATAAATTATTATTTTCATTCTGTGCTATTTTGGCCTTACATGCTAACAGCTTCAGGGGAGAAAGACTTAAGAGTTTCACAAAGAATTTGCCACATCAAAGCAGGCATTCTCGTTTAGAGTACTACCTTCTTTCTAAGAGTGCAGAAACCCTACCACAATCAGAGAAATGGAGAAAAAAATGGAGAAAAATCAAACTAAGCCAGATGTCTGTCAGCCTTGTCTCTTGTGGCTTTTGCCACAGCCCATACTTACATTAGAGACCAGTCCTGTGGGCTAGCCCAAATTCCTGAGAGGAATAGTTCAAGTAAGGAAGCAGCTGTAGGGCTCAAAGTCCAGCAGGATGACCCTTTGCTCCAGCACCTCCTGTCAGACAGTTCCTTGCTGCTCCAGTCTCTGCTGGGAAGGGAGGGTGCTGTGAAATCAGCTGTGGCCGTGGCTCTTGAGCCAAACCCTGGCACCAGAGTCTGTCAAACACAAAATACCATGGGATGTCTGGTCTAACTAGACATCAGAAAAGCAGCAGGAAGACTGAAATGGCAGTTTGCCACAAAACAGAAGGTACAGAACAAACTAAGGTAGCAATGTTGTTCCTCAATATTTCTCTCTTAATTTAATATCTATCATTTCAAAGAAAAAAAAATAAAGGCAGCAAAGTCTCTTGGGGCACATAACATATCCTGACCTACTATTCAGATAAAACTTGTTTTTATTTAATCATGCACAAATTTGTTTAGATCTTAGCAGTGACCACTCTTCCTGCTGCCAGTATCTATTAATGATAATTACTGCAAATACTATACTCACTCAGTGATAGCATCACATCATGGTGAGGAAGATTGTGATCTTATCTAAACCTATTCTGTTTAACTCTGACACTCCTTCTATTATAGTGGGGCCCTGATAAGATCATGCCTGTTAGGATCAGACATTAGTTGAAATCAATATTTGAAAATGTGCCTGTTTTTGCTTAATAGCAAAGTTAGTGTGAGGGTCATAGTGAGATCATTTGTTGGATGAGATTGTACAGCTTCATCTTGTAATGGAAATGTGCTCCTTGCTTCAGCTGCTGGTGAAAAGTAAAAACAAAGGCTCTTTGAAAGCTGTACAGCTTTGCTAATAATCACTGTGTGAGGAAGATACAATCATTATTATGATGTTTAACATCTGTAGTGCTGCAGCCTGTTGAGGTTTGAGTGAGGAACTAATGCTGCTTTTTGCTAGACTCTGGACCTGATATTAAAAAGACAGCTGCTAGCCTCAACTAGCTTAGGTCCAGGTTTTAAACCAGACATGAATGCAATGGTAACAAGTGAGTATAGAAGCCAAAACCTAAAATGGCAATAATTAAGATTAGTATAGTGACAGTTACGTCACACTAAAGCAGCAGGCATGAGTTTTTTAGAGATAGGGAATGAAAAATGCAGTGAGTTTGCAGATGACTTCAGAGAATTCTTCCTATATGCATTAATCAAGTGGAAGAAAATACAAATAAATCGGGAGTATTTATTTAGATAGAAATTTTGAAACTTATTTTCTGATAAAGAAGAATGTAATCTAGATCAGTGATGGTGAACCCTTTTAGAGCTTGGTGCCAAATTTATTTTTAAAAGCTCAGAAGCTCTTCTGCTGCCAACATTAATCTCCCTGTAACAAATTTGGCACCATTGCCAGCTGTTTATAGTTACTGGTGGAGCTGAATAATTAGAAAACACAAAGCACTGTAATGCTGTTTTGCTGAGAAATATGGTTACTCTCAATGTAAGACGTTTCAAGGTTTAGTCTAAGAAATGAAAGCAGAGCCCAGAGGCTGTTGTATGGGATATATAAGACCTGCAGTGCCCTTTTCTCCTTAAAGCCATTAATTTTTATTCTCCAGTAAATAAAAAAGTACAACAGAACAGATGAAAAAATGAAAAGTGAATAGTGAATGACCTGTTGTTTTGATGGCAGGACTGCAAAATGTGAGTGACACTAGTTCTGTGCCTGAGGCATCAAAGGGCCTCATGCATAGCTTCCAGTGCAAGGCATATGCCCTGAGCACTACACTGCTCTGGGGAGAAAGTCTCCAAGTGATACATTAATAGATCTGTTAAATCAATCCACTGTAGAATTTAAATAAAAATTAAAAAATCAGAAATCTCCACGTTTTTCCTGAAATTGAGGTCTGTTTGAATGCCTAACTAATTATTTAGATAAAATGCTAATATTAGTGATGTGCTAAGACCTGGGCAGTGTTTTACCAACCATTTCCATTTCAGTAATGACACACTTCACTGGCTGTGAGAACATCTTTTGGCTTGACTTGGGTTTCCTTTGCAGTTCTCAACTTGATTACAATTCCTCACATTTGACAGACTAGTCACTAAATTCATCATTGTATTTTCTGGAAGAGAGGAGTGTGCACATGACAGAAATGATAGTTTTTACTAGACAGTCAGAAAGTTTTTAATTTGGAATAGAGCATATATATTATCATGATCTCTGCTAATTATTTATGTATATGTCTTTACCAGTATCACGTATGTGCCAACCGGTAGTTATGAAGAGGTGTAACTTTAATTTATGTTTGTTCGAACACGAAAGTAAGTGGAATGACAAATGAATAAATCATTGCACCAGTGTTAACAGTAAAAGCATGACTGAACTCACTATCATCATATTGCCTCTTGATTCAATTAAATGCCACTGCTTACTGTTTTAATATCATATATGAAAGCACAGTAAATTGAAATTAAAAAGTCATCAGGGTGGATTTATTTAGATGAAAAATTTCCCCTTCAAGATGTGTATAAGGATATTTGAGTGGTGTTTTGCCCATAAAAGGCGAGGCATTTCTTGTTTTCATTGAATGGTGCGTACTTTTGGATAAAATATGAATAATAAATATGTGTATTTCATTTTGCTTTTCATTTTAGTTGTAACAAGCAGAGGGAGGAGCAGAGTAATTTTGAAATCATCCCTAAGAAAAATGGGAAGAATGTGTCTTTGAAAGAAATTTGAAATATGTCAAGATTTGAGACAGTTCAGGGCAGAATTGTCTGAAGATTTTTTTTTCCTGATTTACCCAACTTTTATTTTAATCTGTGTCCATATCAAAAGTGTTTCTTTTGGTAATCTGATACATCATTGCAGTATTTGTATACAAAAACGGGTGTTGTTCCACCAGTGCATTTCTACAATATGGCATTCAATAGACTAGTGACAATAATTTGTCATGAATATTACTGAAAAACAGTGTACTGGTAGAATTTTGAAATGTTAATATTTAAACATTGATCTCTTTAAAAGGTTGACTTTTTGAACAATTTTCTTCATTATTTATAGCTTGTTTTTTAATTCTGAAATAATTTCAAGTTCATGGAGTAGCACCACTTTTCACTTGCCTGTTTTTATTTCAGAAGTCCTTGTGATGTATTTTATGGCCACAGTGTGCTAGGTGTAGAACCTCAAATGTTTCAGTGGAGGGGTAACTTTTCTTTCTTGTTCTGAAACCATGATGAGTTTAATTTTAGACACAATGCAAAGCAGAGCACTAGAGTTTTCTGCCTTACTCCCAGATATGTATAAAATAAGGATATCATTAAGAAAATTGGATATATCTGAAGAAGCAAGGTGGATTTTTTCCGTTGATATGCCTTCTTTCTCCCTATATAAAGAATGATGAAGAGCCATAATTTTACTTTCATAATAGCAAAATATTCCAGTTATTCCATTCCTTTGGCCACATGCAGCAAGTGTGAGACATTCTGTTCATCTTGTGTGACAGTGGAGTCACTTCACTTTAAACCTGACTAAAAAAACAACTAGATTAAGAAGCAACAAGAGAAGATTAAAATCAATTGTACCTGCATAAATAACAGACAACAGTGTTTGTGGCTATTTATTTGAATTCTAGTATTTTAATTGTTATAACTTAATTTTTTTGATTTGCTCTTTCTGCCCCAAGAAGTTTTTGGTGTCCAGTCTAGCCTATTAAGTCACAAAACAGATAATCCTGCTGTTATTACAATGCCTGAATCAAGATGGCAAAGAGGAAATCCCTTCCTGAAAGAGCTTATAAACAAAGAACAGGAAATATTTTCTAATGGAAGATCAAGGCACAAAGAAATTAACAGACCTGCCTGACAGCACACTGGAGGTCTCAGATTTCCTACAGGTTAGACAGTCACCTGTGTTAGGAGATTATTCCCTGGAATGATGAGCAGGCACCCAAAGTGGTGTACATTAGCACCCTGAGAACTGAAATAATTTTTATACTTTTTATAAGAAAATTATTACTAAAAATAGACATCTAGGAATCCATCTGTTCATAGACAATTCATTATACAAAGGAAGACTAAACTTTTTATGTATATTATATGCAGATCTTAACTATAAAGAAAATGCAAATACAAAACAATGCTTCTTTGAATGCATTCTCAATTGTGCCACCTATGAAAAATAAAAGAAAATCAGTAGACTCATACATAAGTCAAGAAACAACTACTCTGCAACAAATTCCCATAATTTCAAAACTGATGCCTTAAAATTCCAGCGTGAAGGTATATATAAAAAAAATTCCAGATTTGCAGAGAGTAGGATCTCTTATAATGTAAAGGGATGATTAAACCAATAGATATCTCACTGGTGTGCATAGTCTGGATTATGTCTTTGAAAAAGAGAAAATGCGTGATGGTGGTGTAGCAGCACTATGTTTCCAATAGGCCAGTCACTCAAATGCAAATACAGTCTATAATGAAAGAGCTGGTTGGCATAGTAATTGGGAAATGAATGTTATTTGTAGCTCCATATTTCTGTCTTTAGGAGTCTAAGAACTAGGAGGTTGGTATTGATAAGAGGGTTTGTGTATAAATCCTTTGTAATGAGGCTGTGCCTCTTCAGTCATTTGTATTAATTTTAACTTTAGATACGAACATCATTCTCTGAAAGGGGTGACAACTAAAATAACTAATTTCACAAATGTCTAGGGAGAAAAAAAATTACTCATTTTAGAAAAAAAAAATCCCTGCTTCCTGTTTGATTGTTTGGTTGGGTTTGGGTGGGGTTGTTCTGTGACAGGGAGAGTTTGAGAATACGTACAGGATCACCTTATAGCTGTGTAAGGCATGTACTATAGATTATTGCTGCATTTGTGCAGATACTGACAAAGATGAATTCAAGTTTGGATGAAGGTATTTGTTCTGCAGAAGAAATACCAACTATAGCATGTATCTCAAAAGGTATGAAAGTCCTTGCAATCCTTAGCTCAGGTCAAAAACTCTCCAACTTCATCAACTTCAGCCATTGATAGCGCTCTAATGTTTTGTTTTCGGTTTTTGGTGGTTTTTTTTCCTGTTGGCCTACTTGGGTGATTATTTAGCAGTTTTTGCTGTTTCATGTCTTCATTCATACACCCCTGTATGACATCTTGTTCATATTCTGAGCTTCTGAATATTTCTGTAAGGTCACCTGGAATGCAGAACTTGAGAGTCTTAAACAGTTGAGAGTTCAGAACACTGTGGAAAGGTGAAGTTCTGGCTTTGATTGCCTTTGTCTTGTTGCTCTGTCCATACCCCAATGGGTCTCTCCCTTCAGCATCAGTTGCAGCCACATGGATTCCCTTGACTCTTCACTTTCATGTCCCACATATCGTGATATTTATCTCTTATTTTTGTTTCTGGTACTTGCCCCTTAGCCTTTCTCCTCACTTTCCAATCTCTCCTTGTTCACTCTTTCAGCTGTGTTTCCTTCTTTTTTCTCTAATTTCTCTGTCCTTTTTCTTACTGATCTTGAAAGATCTTCAAGATCTTTCTGTAATGTTCAAGGACTTGCCATTCCTTCATTTCCACCTCCACCCCAAACAGGTAGTTTAGAGTTAATTGCTTGGAAGTAGCATTTAAAACTGATTTTAAGGATATTGAAAAAAAAAAAAAACGAAGACTGAATGGTAATTTTGTGTAAAATAGAAATGTATGATGAGTTTCCTTGTTCAAGATAGCACACCTATTCCTTAGGCTAGTATTCCTTAGGCTAGTTGTAGGGCTGACTTGAAAAGGATCCTTATACTTTTATCACGATCTGTTACTTTGCTGCTTACAGGGACATAATCGGTTTCTGTCTTTGGGCATTAAGTGAGCACAGCAGAGAGCAAGAGGGAATCTCTTGCTTCTGCCCCTGCCCAAGTTTAACATTACACACAATTAGTCAGGTGTATTAAGGGCTTACTGTGGCATCTTCTGCTTAAGCATCAGACTTGGGTGCTACCAGAGGCATGCTAGCAGGCTCGATGGACCAGTGGACTGATCTTTCACAGTAAATCCCGTGCTTTTGTGATATGTTGACAGACCCTTACCTCAAACAGTGCTAGCAGGCACTGCTGTAATAAAACCAGACTGGCTCATTATTTACTTCTGAGATTTTCCATAAAAGCAGCATAAATGTTAATGAATAAATAATCTTCTCCCAAATTTCTTACAATAACTGAGCTTACCCCAGGCAGGTTGTGCTGCTGTAGATCAGGGTTTGAGAAATGTGAGAATTCCTTATTCCCAGTAGTGCATTGGGAGGAAAAGTTTGTCACTCCTATGTCATTTATTTCTCAGTAAGGTGTTGAGGGCTACAGTCTCTTGTCTTTACACATCCTTGCTCATACTAAATCACTCACTAAGAGCTAACAAAAAATTTTAGAGGAAAGAGAGATAAGAGAGAAAAACATGCAAAATATTAGTTAAATTAATAAAATAATCCCACTTCCCTGATCTTGTGTGCAGAAAGAAAAGAAGAAATTGAATTGAAAATGCATTAGGTAATGCCTGATCTAGGAATTAATCTGCTTACTTACACACAGCAGAGATACAAATTCTCTTGAGATAGCTAACTTGGTTTCTGATGTGGTATAATCCATGTTTACACATGTTGCACTGAATTGTAAAGAGAAAAGATTCCTGTGTAAAATGAAGCAGAGATGGAAAGCAGAATGAGAAAAAAATGGTTTTTAACATATATACTGTTCTCTTTCTTACCATTCAAAAGAACCCATTAAAAGAAGTATGTCACCTTTGATCTGAACTGGAAGAAAGGTGCTTGTTTTAATTGAATCTCCTTACTTCAGAAGCTTTTAGCTCCATTTTTGGCTGATTGAATAAGGTTGCGGGAAAATGTAAAGTTATTGTTGTTCAGCCTCAATTGAAATTAAGAGGCTGGAATAATTCTTTCAAACTGTCATATAGTTTATTTTTAATACATTTAGTTTGAGTAGTGCACTTCATTCCTTTGCATTTGGATCACTCCTTAGATATTTGTCTTCACTGAGAAGTAAATGTCCTGTTGCCACAGCTTAACTGACCTGTGCACTGGGAAACAATGTTGTTTGAGATAAGTTTTGGGAAAAGACCTCCAGTAGAGATGGCCATCTCATTATCCATGCCTATCTAGGAATTTGTAGGCAATGGTGGGATGACTCTGATTTCCTTGAGACTATGGCACACCTTTTTTGCCTTCTTTTTGAGCTCATCTTTGTAAATGAATTAGAGAAGTGTTTCAATTTTGAGAAGGTTTAGAATTTCAGACACATTTCATTGTGAAAGGGAGGTCATCTTAAAGGATTTTTTCAGCTTTTCGGATAAAAAACCAAACAACAAAAAAACCCCACAAAAACCCCCCCAAACTCTCAAAAGAGAAGATGTAGATCATCTAAGAAGAATTGTTCAATGAGTTGTCTGAAGTACAAAGTGAGATCATGGCTGCCCTGTCTGTGATGAGCAAGGAACTGCTGATATGTCTAGTTGTACCTTTAACAGTGAGTGTAAGGAGATGGAAATGGTGCCTGAAGCCCTGAAAGGTGGAGCATAGAGCAATAAATGGGATGCTTGCTATCCTCATAACGGTGTCAGTGATGAAATACAGCTCTATTTGATATTAACTGTTTGTAGTTAAAGTTTAAAACATTCAGGACTTGTGAAAGTTAAAACTCTTCATGCAGCAATTAGAAAAACGTGATTATGTTTGGGGATCTAAATAGTGACAGTAAAGTATATACACTAAAGATGAAAAATACTGTTGAAAGTGAGACAGTACTGACATTACACTGCTGTCAAATCCTTACATTCTGTAGATCCTGACTTTTTCATAATTTTTTCGTTTTGGTTTGGGTTTTTTTTATTAGTTGTTCATATTTCATTTAGTTCCCCATACAGTTCCTGTATATTCAGTATCTCAGCAGCAAAAGATACATGGAATTTTCTGAAATCCCACTGATTTTCATATGAAGTCATGAATACACTGAATACCATCAGTGTATTGAATACAGCCAGAATAGAGCACTTATCACCAAAATATGTGGTTCTTGTTTTTTCATGTCTGGTCTTTGTGTCTTTTGTAACTTTTTTCTTTACACTGATTATGTAAATTAGAAAGGTGAAGCCAGGGAGGGAAATAGAAGGGAGATATAAAACGCCTAAATTTTCCACCATGTAAGAAATTTCCTTCAAAATGCTTTGGGGTCCCATGCCTGAAGAAAACCTCTTCCCACAAGTGTCAAAAGGGCTGTGTGTAGAGGAGGTCATTTCTGTGAGGTACCATGAAGATCCCTTTTTCACCTGAACTCCTCTATTATCATGTTACTGGGTTAATACTTTTTAGGATTGTGAAGCCTGGAGTGCTTCATTATATTATAACTATTAGGGTTTTAGCAACATTGCACTGAATTTTAATAATTGAGAAGATGCTGTACGCCTGGGCTCAAAGAAGCTATTTCACTCTGCAGTGCGGACGAGGAAAATACCAACAATAACAGCAGTGAGATAATCAGTAAAAATATTGTTTATCCCTAGAGAAAAAAATGTGTAACTTGGTGGCATACTGCAGCTCTGTGCACCTATGTACAGCCATGCCGCAGCTAGTGGTTATGAGAAACATCTGTATGAAAACAGATGTTTCTTAAAATATGTTACAATTTACCTTCCTTTAACGTTCTCTAGAAGCAGCCTGAGGTCACATTTAAACATTTCAATATGGTCTAGATTGAATTTTATTTTTTATTTTCAGTGATTTTAAATGTAAGCAAAGAAATAGATACTATCAGAAAATTAACCTAAAATCAAAACTTTATGGTGAACTGTTTGCTTGCACATTTTTAGAAGAAAGGTGACATTAATCATGAGGCCTTTTTAAACCAAGGTGGAGAGAGGGGAAAGTATGATAACATACATTAAAAGACTAATGATTGCTCAATCGAACTTTTGCTGGCACCTCCTTAATCACTTAAATCATGATGCATGTTGTATATTGGAGAGTTAATTTCAGACCTGGTATAGGGCTGCTTTCCTCTAGTGTGGGTGCTATGAAGTTTGCACCCTTTTCCTGCAGAGAAATATCCATGAGGTGGGAGGATAGTTTGTTGTGAGTTCTTACTTGAGATAGTTAGATGAGTCAAACCCTCTGCTCCTGAAACAGCATCAGTGTATGGCTTGCAACTCCCCACTGAACCACAAGGATTTGGGATTGCATGCCCTGAGACACAGAAGAAACAGAGGTGAGCTCAAAATGGGTTTGACAATTCTGTTACACTTCTAAGCTGTTGAAGGAACCCTCATGTTCCTACATGCACAGCAAAGTGACCTCTGCTGAGAACAATGCAGATTCTGCATTCATGAGATTCAAATCCTCAAACTTAACGGGCAAGACCCCATGAGGTTTGATGTATTAACATTGAATGTATTGTTTTGAATAGAAGAATAAAAGCCTACTGGCAGTCTGGTTGTAGGTGTTACTGGGCTTTGGTTTTCAGAGTGCAGCGTCGTGGCCTGATTTTGCAGGTCCTGCATGCTGTGCACAGCTGCTAAGCACTGGTGATGGGTAGGTCCCAGCCAGTGTCACTATGCTTAAAGGCTTGTGGTTCTGGAGATTTCAGATAAATTTTGGGTTTACCCTTCCAAACTTCATTCAGGCAAAGGGGGAATGAATTCTAAGGCTTATTCATCTAAGCTAAATCTGTCACCAAGGAGCGTGAACCACAGTAGATCCCAAAGCATCATTTGAACTCCATGGATGTGCTGGCTCCAGATTTCAGTATGAAGTGTCATTGGGTGCAAGGACATGTCTATTGGTGCGCTGGGCTCCTCAGCATATTCTCTGACAATCCTGACGGGAGTTCTTTAGATTTCTTTTTTATGTGTGTGGAAGAAGAATTGGAGAACACTGGCAGTACAGCCCTTGCAGCTGTCAAGGTGTCTGAAAAAAGTACATACATACATATATACACACACACATATATATACACATTTATATAAAAATTATATACATATATATATATATATACCTATAAAAATATATGCATATTTTTAAACCTCGACAGAATCAGGCGTGGGTCGCAATGCAGAGTTTGAGATGCTCTTACCTACCAGCATATTTCTATACTTAGATGAGATAATTCAAAACAGTGTTATTTGTTTTATGGCTGCACCACTAGCACTGTGCAGTGATACTAAAATCATCAAAAATGCGGATCAGTGTTGAATGAAGCAGCTTACTAAATTTTATTAACAGAAAATTATGTATCAAAAATTATATATCCAGCTTCCAGAAAGAAAATAGAGTATGAGCTGCTAGAAGGTGAAAATAGGGGACAATAAAACCTAGTTAGGTGATTTTTTTAACTGTCTAAAGCAAAAAAGAAAAATATAAATATTTTAAATTAGTCCTCAAAATGCAGGGAGCTTAGCTGTAAAATTCCATCTGATCACTATTAGACTTACATGAGATTACAAAAGCCTGCTGATAATAGAGTTAAATTCAATTTCAAAGCACTGTGGTGAGGACACTGAAACTGTAACAAACCAGTAGTACTGTTTGGGTGAAAAAGAGCGGATACTCTGGGCATAAAAACAGCGAGTCAAGAGGATGCTGTTTGCACAGTAATTGACTGTAGGGGTAATTTTTGTGATATATTGTTTTCAGGGTTTAGATAAGGCATGAAAATAGAAAATCAATAGTGTAATAAAGGAGAATTTGAGGACTTTGATGGGTAAGGAGGAGGCCTATGGAGGTCATACACAATTATCAAAGATCTCTGTTTACCTTGATTTTATATTCTGATTTATTTCTGAGCCAAAACCTGGGCAGGTGAGGGTTACTTTTCAGTTTTGCTTTCACTGTTAAATAAATTTCCGAAGTGCCTGGGTATATGTGTACAAAGTTAACTATGCAGTCATTGCAGCAATTTAAACCCACAGCAAGTCAGAAGAGAAAATTCTAAAGGGAAATATACTGAGGCTACATGTCAGATGTTTCTCTCTTCTTTTCTGTCCCTCTCTTTTTATGCACACAACACCCATATGCACATGCACATATATTAATATATATAATATATGCAGATATTGATGGAATTCTATGAGTTGAAAGAGAGGGAAGATGTCTTTAAGGATCCATATCTCTCGCAGCAGATATATGTTATTATCACTGAAATGTGGCCTTCAGTCTTGAAACAGTTAAAAGAGTTCTACGGCCACAAAAGAAGAGATTTCTTCAGAATTATCTCCCGCCTCACATTTGCTCTTAGGCAAGCAGTTTAAAAAAGCCCAGTGATTGAGCCAGTGATCCAATTTGAAATGCAGAAATGATTAGAGCTGCTTGCCTCATTTCATATCGAAATTCTCTGATTTATGACAGGGCTGCAGCCAAGATCTATCTCCAAAGGGAATTAGTGTGCAAGTTTGCATATTTTTGTTATTTAGGTTTCTGATAGCAGCTGCTAGCTAGAAATACTGAACTAGGAGGTGGTGGTGCAGGGTTTTTCAGCCATTGGAGCAAAAAAAGATAAGAGCCTTATGTTTAGGACATTTAGACCCCTTGACCATCTCACCATACAGTAATTTTTAAACTTGGATTGCAGTAATACAGGAATCCAGTGGAATGGTTAATTGTAGTTGTGGAGGAAGGAATTACCAAAATTCTGTCTCCATGTTTTAACTAGGGGAATTTTAATGAGGCATAAAACTTCAATCATGCGACTGACCTGTGGGGCAGAGTGTAGAACATATAATGAAACAGAAATAGAATTCTGAAAAAAAATTATTACCTTATCTGGAATTTACATGAAGTGTTAACAGGAAATTATGCAGCGGTTATAAATGAAAAATATGGGATTTAATGTACTTATTAATAAAGATTTGTTACATACATGATACCAGTGTCCCAAATCTGCTGTCCGCAGCTGTCCCCAATTTCTTATTTCTGTGTCCTCAAATGCATTTAGTGTCTTATTACTCCGGAAGCTAAGGCCAATATCCATTTAACACCAGTGTCTAAGACAAACGGAAACATCTTTGTGTAGGGGTCAAGGACTGAGGAATTTCCCTTTTCTACGGCATTCAGACAGTCATAAAATTCTGGTCTTTTAATTGAGAATTCAGTTAATGTTTTTTTTGGATATGTAAACATTCTGTGATGAGGAGGAAAGAATGAGCACAGAGTGGCTCTTAAATAAAGGGGGAAAAGATGCCTTCTCCACTGAATGAAAGATGAGTAACTGCTGAATTATGTGAGTATTGCACTGAGCAAAGAAATCACACTGTGAAAGTTTATTACCTTAGCTACTGTCCGGCTCCATATGGAGTCATTATGGCCTAGAGTCTCAATAGTGCTCCTGAATTGACCTCACTATAATGCAGCTGTGCTTCCTGGTATTAAAACCTCTCTCATATTTCACTGAATATTCCCTGGGAGATCCAAGGTTATTGTAGTAAAAACTTTAAAATTTCATTACTTTGTTCTTTGACAAAGAATTTGGTAAGGAGATCCTAAAGCCTCCAGACAAAAATGTGTGAATTATTTCTTTTAAATCTGCTCTTCTTGCACACTTTTATTTTTGCATTCCTACCCTTGTTATTCAGTGGTAAGTCTGCCAAGGGAGCTGGTTGCGTTTAGGTGCATTACACAGTTACCTAAGTAACCCACTTTCTTTGTAAGATGTCTCTGAGCATGGTGCTGACCTTAAAGTACCACCATGATATTGCACTTAGAACAGCACTGACACTGGGGATGAACTTCCCGTCCTTTTCTGCAGATACCAGTGATTTGGAATTTACATTAGCACATTTGAAACCGCAATTTAAAACATTGTGCACCAGGTGAGTGAAGAGTTATCAAAACAAGGACGGAATGGAAATGGAGGAAATGTAGGAAATGGAAATGAGGTTAGTTTTCCTTGCGACGAATTCATCCACTTGCTTGGGACCATTATTCAGACAAAACAGACAATGCAGTCAAGTGAAGCTGTCACCTGAAGAGAAGGACTATTTTTATATACTGGCTTATACATTAGGACAATCTATGTGTGTTTTAATTTTTTAGTTTCCATAATAAGAGTATACAATGGCATATATTGAAGATTATTTAAAATACAGAGATGGTAGGGACTTTTTTTGGTTTGTGCTTTTTTGGTACTAGTAACAGAAAAATTCCAGCAGAAATATAAAAGAATCAACCTTTGGATGAATTCCACCTTCTCTGTTCCCAGTAAAATTGAGCAAGCTCTCTTTCCTCCTGTCTTCTTTAGTGATTTGATTGCAATGGATTCTGTGCCTGCTGTACTATGAGTTTTATGATTCTGTGAGAAAAGATGAATATAGCACTATAAATGTCCCCTCTGAATGCCATTTTAGCTTCTCTAAAGATACTGTAATCTAGTCTATCCGTGGTATTTGCAGAACAGCAGGAAGATAGAGTTTTTGTTAGCTAGTGAGTGAAGTTTTCAGAGCATGGACTCAATCTGTGGGCCTGAAGCTTCATAAGAGCAATCACTCTTATGAATGTGTATATTTTCCAATTTTCACTTGTGCAGGCACAAATGGAGATCTTTATGTGAAAACATGGTGCAACTTTGCTCAGTGAAAAGGTTATGTTAAGAGTTGTTTCGTGAAGTCCAGTGGTGTGGAGAGAATGAGGATCAAGTATGTCCAAGACCATTGCTTTAGTTGTCAGAGGATATATTTGTCCTTAGAGAAGTCCCTCACTTAGCAAAGGTGGAATGGATTTTTTCTTAGCATAATGCTATTGTGGAAATATAAAACATTTATATTATGAAGGAAAGGATTTAAACTGAAAGCATGCATAGGTCTTTCTGAAGATGATTTCCATCCTCATAAAGTATAAATGCTCATAAATAACTAGTCTTGCTTTTATCTTCATTAAATTATTTTACTTTAAACTTTACTGTGGGCTATCAAGTCTGAGAATCCCTGCATATGATAAAACCACTTCCACAAGGTATTATTTTTAAAGCATATTATTTTAATGATTCATCATAAAGTATGATCTTTTGTATTGCTCTGATAGCCAGTAAAAGTTAAAATATTAACTGTGCAGTATAGTTAACTTGGATAAGTGCAGCATTAAAGTAGATACACATTAGCCAATATGAAGCATCAGAGGTAAAATCAAAGGGATTAAATTTGACAGAAGACCGCCATTTAATTTCTTCCAACCCCTGTGGTTCTATTGAATAAAATGTACTTTAAGTACCTTTCTGGACTGCACTAACATCTGCTGTTCTTGGAAAACAGTTTTTGCCAGAGATAGCTATTACTGGGAAATGCTGGCCCACAATGGCTTGCAGAGAGTGCTATCTTCTTGTCTTATTCTTACTAATTAATTCCCACAAAGCTTGCTCCAGGACTAAATATTGTGAGCCCAGCAGTGTGAAGAGGTCAGCTGGGAAAGTCAGGGGGAGGATGGTGGTAGCAGCAGCAGAGCCCATGTGTCCGAGCACATGTGTATCCCCAAGAGATGTATACATACAAAAAGATGTATGAAACAGGCAACAGCAGGCAAAAATTACAGTGACTCAGCTATGGCCCTTCCAAATAGTATACATATTCTGTAAATTATATCTAGTCTGACCAATTGGACACCATCCCAAAACTGAGGAAGTTAGCAAATCCCTCAAGTATGTTTGATTTTCATTGGGTACGTTTGGAGAAATAAATCTTGGTTGAAGAAGTTATGAAACCCACTTAGATCTGGAGACCTATTATGCCTCATAAATAGTAGTGATCATACCCCATGTGCTTCATGTTTGGGTTGACTTCAGTGACAGCAGTCCCTGAGACAAGCCCAGGTTATGTGATTTTACGTGGACACGTGTATGTTTGCATGAGCACAGACACACATGCCCGTACACACACCACACATATGCACAGACATTTTCTAGGAACCCTGCTTTCAAATCACTTCCTCAAAGAAGAAGGGAAAAACAGTTTTAATTTCACAGAACTGACCAGGAGAGATAATGAAGTACTTTCAAAACTCTTTATGTGTGGAAACCCTAGAGGCAAACCCCAGAGCTTTCTTACTTTTAGCGACCAATTACCACAAAAAAAGAGTTTCCCCAATTATGAAGTATACTAACACAGGCTGCACAGACTCAATTTCACAAAGTGTATTGGAAAGACAGCATTCACATAATTAATGAGAAAATGCTGCATGTGTTCAGGCCTTCTGTTAATTGATTAAATGAGCCTATGTCTAAATCTGATTATAATCATGCTGTGGCAGTACAATTGAGAGTAAGAGGTAAAGGCACTCTCTATTCCTCTCGTACACTCTCGGATATGTGGACAAACGTCCTCACTCCTACTCCCCCTCCCAAAACTGTAAGAACAGGATGAAAACCGGGCTAATAGGAAAGGTAGCAGACTTCCCTATTGAAAGGGGGATAGCTTAATCACAATTACTTGAACAGTTGTTCTTGGTTTAGTGTCTTGGTTCCTGTTTAATCCATCACTGTCACTTGTAAAGCACAGTGGGCTTTACAGCAGACGTCAGTTTGATGCTTATTGTGGTTAACAGTTAACAAGTGCTGGTTAGTTTTCCCGTGGTGTCGCAATAAAACACAAAACCTGCCATGTGCTTGTCATTTTTTTTAAAGAAGGCCACAGTGTTCCCTAAGGGTTGTGAGAGAAGTTCATCCCATTGAACTGGTCAGCAAGATATCATTAGCTCGTTGTGTACATGAAATCCAGGGGTTAGAGCACCAAGCGTCACAAGCCAGTTTCTTTACCTCCTTGAGCTGATCAGAGGATCAGAGTATCAAGGAAGGATTAGCACTGACTTGGGATTTGTGTGATTGGTTAATTTATTGCGGCGATGGCAGGCCTTTCATCTATGGCAACATTTAATCAGCACGGCCATGGAGGCTATTACGGGTTAGCTCTTTTCTCAAGTCAGCCAGGGCTGCACCATCAGCCCTATCACAATTCCCCTGAAATTTCCAAATTATCTGGAACAGGCTTTAGCCTCACAGTAATAAAAATTAGAAGAGATCCCTGATAGCGCTGGTGGAAAAGGCTTTCACTTGCACAGGGCAAATTATAAATAGTATGAACGTGCACTTTAAAAAAAAAAATTCTCCACCTCTTAAGAGATGTGCAGGACTTATCACCCCTGCTCTGATCCAAATCCTCGTGGTTGAAAATTTATATTAGATTTTATCAGTGAGGCCTAAGTCTAGAAAAATCAATGAAGGTTATCTTTTATGTTGCAGGAACTTGTGGAAATATTGATTTTCATTTTATAGTGAATTTGGAGCATGAGTTGGTAATCACTGCTGAGCTGACTACAATGTTTGCCTACTGTATCTTTTACTGAGTTTTGCTCAAGTATTTAAGATAGTATATTCCTGTTGATTTTAGCATGTAGTTTGAAGTCAAATGTTTCTTAATACAAGTTGGTGCATCTCATGTTATATAATGTAATCCTTCAGAGTAATGTTGATTAGCTAATGTCTGTTGAATGATTTCTGAATTTAATATCGATGTTCAGAATGAGAAAGAGGGAGATTTCAAGACTCCACTCATATATCTTGCTTCTCTTTTTTCCTTACCAGTCACTAAGTAAACTAAGCCACTAAGTAAAATACAAAGTATAAGAGAATATAATGGAAAATAAGATAAAGGATGCTAAAAGATAAAATGCTCATGTATGAAGAGACTGAGGAACCTGAATATCTGCTAGTGTAAATTATAGTTATTCAATCTATTAAACATTAAATCTTTCAGAACCAATGAAAACTAGAAAAACTTCTACTGATAAAGGACACCATGGCCAGAGTTTATTAAATGAATCTAGATCCTTCATCGTGGCTCTAAATTCTTTAACTAAGTAAAACAGTGATTCAGAGAGGAATTTTAGAGTTTTTCTCATGTAATGCCCTTATTCACTCCCTGTAGTTTTTATTTCCATAGAGTATGTTTGCTTTCGATGTCATTTCTATTGGTGGTGTATCTGTGCAATAGATTTTAAAATGGATGAATTCTTCCAAAAATCATTTGAGTATTCAAATAAATCTCTTCCTGCCAAATTTATGCCATTTTTGTTTTGATTTCAGGTAATGTGAGTTTTCTTTCAGACCCGATACAGAAAAAGGAATTTCTAATACCTTCCTCATACAGTCTAACTCTAGGGCAAGTAAAATAAAACTATGAATTTCCAAAGATAAAGCCTAGCTGACCATGAGTACTTGAAACAGGGATACTCTGAGGCTAACTGTAGGAAAAAAAAAAATTACACTTAGCTTTAAATAGATTTTGGAGTATGGTCTCTGCTTGTTCCCTCCTTTGCAATTCCTTTGGGCAGGGCCTGTTGTTTCCAGAATATGAAAGGCATGATGGTAACAAGACTTTGCCTGAGCAACTTTTTTAGCTTCTTAAGTAAGGATTTAAATATGTAACTCTTTAGGGATTTTGAAATACATAGGTTTTTTAAACATTGGTGCAGGAAATGGGCAGAAGTAGAGATGCTTTTTGCAAAGTACATGTCCTCAAGACAAACATGACGCTGCAGGTATCCTTGAGCACAATCTCTAAATAAATCATCATTTCCTGCAGAAAACTGACAGGAAAAAGTATATGAATGTAGATACCTGAATCTCCTCGTTGGAGCACTTGCAGCATGATGCTGGAGAACATACAAGGATGCATTTAGCAGCATGCATGTATATATAGCATTCTATATAACATTCTGGAATGAACTGCATGTCACTGCATTTATTTACATAGTCTTGGCATCTTTCTCCAAATTAATTATGCCCTATTATGCTTCTAATGCTGTCATTATTTTAGTGTCCTAACTTTTAGTCTTCTTCTTGAGTATTTAGTTGGTACGTCTTTGGTCCTATCCATTTTTCTCCAATCACAGTCTTTTCATATATTACACAGATGTATTATGGGTTTGTAGATATGAGTAATGATGTGTCAGTGAGATCAGGGAGAGCAGTATTGTGTCCATTTTGTGATTTTTGATGCTCTGATTAAGCTGATTGTTATTCCTTTAGATGGAAATTATTTTCAGGGAGGCAAAAAAAAAAAAAAAAAAGAAATGGAATGTATTCTGTAGTGGAATTATGAATTCCTTACTAGTCTTGGAATTTCTATGAACTATGAATACTGGTGCTGTATGTAAAGGAAATTAAGGTAGGTTTTACCTCCAGTAACGTTAATTTTTATGAAGTGTAATGGAATAGAAAAAGGTATTTCTTTCTTCTTATAGGCAAATGCTTGTGATATCCAAAGCCTTTAATCCTTGAAAGTTGTCCCACAGCAACTCCTGCTGACTTCTCTGGTATTTTTGAGCTGAAGTAATGCAGAGATAATTATTTCAAGGATCAGGCTTGATATGTTTGGGGATGGGGTGTGTTGGGTGCGGGGTAGGTAAGTGTAGCAACATCTTCTCCCTTTAAATTCAAAATGAAATTATTAACATCAAAAAATCTCTGTCAGTCAGGGAACTCCAAAGAAAAGATGATCTGCAAAGATTGGTTTAAATCTTGTTATCTGAATCACAGGTGCAATTCCTTTTGATTTCAATGTGAATATTGTCTTTGTTACTGAAAGTAAAATATGACCTGTTGTCTATTTGCTTATCTGTTAGGGAACTACACATGAAGCTGCAGATGAGAAAACAGATGCAAACAGATGAGCCTCGGCAGATTTGATGGCCTTTGAGGACTGTTAGTCTTGAACTTGGCATTTGCATGAAACTACACTGAATATTTTATTTTATATATTTTAGGCCAGTGCTAAGTTTAAAGAAAACACTTAAAGGGTTCATAATAAAATTGTTCAGGATTTTGAACATTTTTTGTATTCTCTATTTTATTATTATTATTATTATTTGTTGGAGTCTTTTGCCCCAAATCAACTCATACTTAGCATATGTTCTTAAAAATTTACCACAATTGGAAAGACTACTTTTTATTACTGAATAATATATTTTATTACTGAATAATATGAATTTTTTTTGAACCATCTGTAGATTCCAGCAGTTCACCTTTTTTATGATTCTTCTCTGCTGCCATACACCAATGATTGAATCACTTGAAACTACCAAGTGATAATATACAGCAATCATCTGAAGCATTGCTTTGCTTAGCTGATTTTTTCATAGTGCTAATTGCCAAAGTTGGCCATTAGTTATAACTTTATCAAAAGTTTTTGCTCATTAGGCTTTAGGAAATATTTTAGATTAAGTTTGAAGAAATAGAGATGTGCAGTCACATGATGAGGTAGTTGTGTGCTGGATTTCTGAGGTTTACTGAGCAGTTTTTAGTAACAGAGCAGATTCTTCTACCTCACCATTACTCTGTGCAGGGGATGATACTCCCTTTCTTTTGAATTTTTTTAGAAAGCCCTTTACCTGCTGTAAGGTCCATGACTCTCTTTGTGCCTGATCAAGAAGGGCAAATGTCCACAAGAAAGGAGGGAATATGTGGTGAAGTTCCCCCAGGTATTTAAAGATTCTTCAGGGGAGAAAATATTTGACCCTAGTTTATCCCAGAGAAGACAAGTCCTTGTAATTAACCTGGACAAATAAATCACATAGAAATAATCTTCGCCTTTCAAAAGAAATATACAACTATAGCAAAGCCAAGTGAGTTGGGATATATACATACCTGGTAGGAAATACAGGGACTTCAAGTCAGTTGGTTAGCAGGCCAGTTTGGGAAACTCAGCAATTTAAAGGTAATATGGAAACAAGGAGGAATTGGATGAATAATAAATAAATAAATAAATGAATGAATAGGGATGTTGTGTTTTTAAAGAAAAAAAACCTTTCATGAAATAAAACAGTGGAAAATTAGGCTTGTTATACCTTCCTAGAATTATGTGTAGTAGGTTGACTAGCCAGTACATTTCTAGATTATTTCAGTCATATTCCTGGGAAATAAGCCAATACTGATAAATAGACTTGATGCTTGAAAAGCCTTTAGGATTAATCTAGTGATTATAGTATTGTAAATTTGGAATTTGACTCCAGAAAATGTAGTCCATTTGATTTTATGAAGAAGATAGATTTTGACAAGATGAGAAAGGTAAGTTGCTTTGAATGCTATATATCACATTAATTACAGAAAAATGGGAAATGTTTCAGAAGTTGAAAAATACAATTGGAACACATCCTCAGTCAAAGAAGCTAATTCAAGTCATTCTTCTGGCAAACATTTTCCTACCTGTGTATATTGCAGCACCATCCTTACATGTGTTATGCACCTCCCTCATTCTTATACAAAATCTTCGATTATCAGCATTAAAAAAATTAAAACAATTTGGATCAGACAAAAAGTGTCATTTTTGCCCAGTGCCATCAATCTGTTCTTTGCTTTATCTACAGTGCAGGCAAGGACTGTGACCTGTTTTTCTGACATGATTGTTTATTAAGAAGGAAGAAGTAAAGTTGTCCACTTCAATGGGTTCAATTTTCTGTAAATAAGAAGAGCACATATAAGTTTTCTAGCATCATTCTCTGACATACACATTTATTAAGAAAATCCAGTTTCTTTTTTAAACCAGTCCTTTTCTCAAACTTTCAAACAATTCCAGGAAACTTAAAATTAGTCAGTATTTCTTTTTAATAAAACTGCGTATTGTAGTACTGTTATTTAACTAATATTTTATTGTAAATATTAGTGTAAATATTATTTTAGTGTATTGAAAACTTGATAACCTTCAATTTAATGTGGACACATTCAAGATCTTAAGAATATTTACATGCTACTTCAGTCACTTCAAGTTATATGAGCTCATTTACATGTAAATTTTGCTTTTATATAGAAAATTTGATTGTTTAGTAATATGTATGTGTTGTTCAGTTCTGCAAAAACATCCAAGTAAGGATCTTTTAAACTTACCTATGTTGAAGTGGATGAAGTAATTCTGTAAAATATCAATTAAGCATTTCACTCTCAGTAACAACAATGTGGGAATTCTGTAGTCTATTTCTGCCCAGTACTGAAGGGTTTCTGTTGATCATATGGTAGGCAGAAGGTAAAAGAATCAATAGAATTGATGTCTATGGACCACATCCTGCTTATTTTACTTTGAATATGGAGAAATTTCCATGTCTTCTGTTGTATTCAATGAAGAATTGTAGAAGACATAAGAATTGCAGAGTTTCACTTTGCCATGATGCTGCCAAATAGAAATGCCAAATAGACAATAGTCTTGAATATTGAGGTACATACAAATATAAATTTGATTGTAATATTACCTGTGACTTGTAAAAATTAGAATGTCAGTTTTCTTTTTGTCTAAATTTTCTTGCATTTAAGGAATTTTTCAAGTCAAATACCTGCCCATTAATTTTCAATGCACTGTGGTTAACATATTATTTTTGTTAAAATCCCTGAAAGTCTTCTGTGAAGTACTTAAGGAAGGGGAGCTTTAAAAAAGTGTTTGAAAAGTAGCGTGTTTATAATGCAGTATAGAGATATAATTCCTCTGAAAAATATGCTTTTTACAGTCAAAACATTTCATAACAAATAGAAAAAAAGGCAGGAGTGTGGTTTATTAGAAAACATCCCATTCCAGTTGTCAAGGTTTTAATCAAAATCCCAGGCCTTGTGGAGTAATCTGAGGATTTTCTCTTCTGTTTTCTTAGTTGCTTTTTGAACTATTATCCCAGTAATGAGCAAGTAACAAAACTCAGCTATACCTGTGAAACTGCCACCTATCACAGTTCTTTCAGTCTCAAACAGGATAACCAGAGCATAACTACTGTGAAGCAATACAATTATGAATTTCTTGAGGGGGAAAAAGGAGAGATAAGGGCACAGAAGTCAGCTAACACTGATGCATGGGTGGCTACAGCATGCAAAGGGTTAATAAGATTTTCATTTTAGATAGTTGCCGTAGTAACAATCAGAGAGCTCAGGCTGTATCTTTTCTATTTGTGGGGAATGTTTAGATTTACAGAGTAGCTCAGCTTATTATATATCTGCCTTGATTGCTGGATAAGGTTCGTTGATTAAAAACAGAATAAGATGCATTTTTATAATACTGAGGGAACCCACTGCCCCCTGCCTCTGCCTCCCATCACTCTTTGTCCAGATCTCTCTCAGCTCTCTCAGCACTTGCCTGCTGCCCAAGGTGTGGCTGTAAATCAAGTTTCACTTGAACTTTCAAGGAGCAGGGGCTGGATCTCGCTGAGCTGCATGGAGCAGGAGCACTTGGTCCTGAGCATCCCTTTTTTCCTTCCACTGGCTGATGTGAACCTGAAGCCATGGCACCACCAGCTCTGGGTTTGAGCACTGCTTCTTTTGTTTGATGCTGTAGCTTGTGTTTGCTTGTTCACTGTCCACAGCTTAGTAAAAGAAAGTTTGATCAAAGGTCACCTTTGCAAGTGGAGGAGTGAAGAGGCAGATTTCCATCATCCAGCTGTTCTCTTCAGAATTAGCAGGAGCTATCAGAGGCTCAGCACATGTGACCACCTCCCTTCAATGTGCAAATGGGATCTGACTTGTGAGAATGAGAATATTACTCATTTCCTTCCCTGAAAAACTGAGAAGGCTTGTGGTGACCACAGCAGCACCTGTGCAGAGGTTGTAGTAACCCTGAAGCCTGGAGACTGCCACATGAGACCAATGCCCCATGCTTATGGCAGCTTCACACCTCACCTGAAGGCTCACATCTCCTGGGAGCAGGGAAAATACCCTGCTCAGCTTGGAAAGCCAGGTTCAAGTTTGCCTTGAACAGCTGCTGCCACTTAGTGCCAAGTGATATGAGGTAGTTGTTTGAAGCTGATATGGTGGCTGCAGTAGTGTGGCATTTTAATGCCTAATTCTGTGATAAGAAGAGAAATTCTGGTATAAAGTTGTACTAACTTGTGGGGTTTGATAGCTTGATCTGCTCTGATTCTGCCAATTGCTAAAGCTTTTGCTGTTTGCAAGCTTGATTTACCTCTGGTGCTTTGTGGTGTTAGATTGCTTTCTTGGCTCCATAACACACAACTGAGGGTCTTTCTTTCCCCTTTTTTTGGCTTCATTGGTATCTTGAAGTGCTAGGAACATTTGGAAGCTGGCTTTTTCTTTTTTTTTTTTTTTTTTTTACTTTCTCAGGTATCTGAAAATTAATTCAAAAATTTTACTGGAAGGATAAAGGATTTGATTTTATTGGATTGGATTGGGTGTTCTTTGAAGCAGGGAAGACCTTCAAGGAAAAAATTACCTTCTGGAATTAAGAAGTAATTTTTTGTGAAAATGGTCTTAGCCGACGGTAGAATGGTTTTCCAATCACTTAAATTCAATATCCAGAGTGGTGGTACTCAGCTTGACTCTTATTACCACTGTGAGTTTTCATTTCATACAGCAACAACAAAATTAACCTGACCCCTGTATAGGACCTATGTGCAAAGTTTGTTGTTCTTTTTGATGCTCCCTACTTTTGAAAGCTAGCCCACTCCTACTTGAGGACCAGTCCTCGGATTTGTGATCTCGGAGTCTTTACAGGTGTTCTATTAGAGAACATTGAGCTGCAGCACTGCTGGCCCAAAGTGGCTTCATTAATAAAATGGCAAATGACAAGAGTTTGATACCAACAGTCTTTAGTCATAGGTGTGCCCAGTTACTGCATTCATCAAATTCACACTGTTTTGCTTCTACACATGGAAGTGAATGAATCCATAAATCCAATCCTTTAAGCAATCACCCTTTTATCAGCACTGTCATTTAAACATAGTGGATACCAGCCTGTGTATATCCATCAGTCCCAGAAATGAACTTTGGTTCATAGGAAAATTCTTGCTGCAAAGATTTTCAAAAAAATCAAATTCATTTCCTTCTGAGAAAAAAAGATCCTTTAAGTAAACTTGTCAAGCTTCCAGTTTCTTTGTTTATTGTTACTTATTTCAAATGATAGTGGGGTTTTTTTTAGTTCCCTAAAATATGTTAGTATGGGAGGGTTTGGGCTTTTTTCATTGTTATTTTCAAATTATAAACATAGCACTGGGTCCCTGTCTCCCTTTTACCCCTTCTTTTATGTGTAAATATTTCATAATTATCTGTATGCAATTTCCAAGTGAAACGCATATTCTTGGAACTGTTTTTCCTTATAGAAAGTCTTTTACCCTTAACTTCATTGTGCTCAAAACCAAAAGCCTGAAAACAGCATTCCTACACTACTTCTTTGTTTCCATAGTTTAAGATCTATTATGCAATAGTATAGTGCGTAATCATAATTATGCATTCATGATGATGTTTGTACTGGCTTAACTCAGGAATGGTGTGAGAAAGCTAATCTCGAAGCTACAGGCTGTTTTCCTGGACTTTAGATTCTGATCTGAGCTGTTTGTTGAGTCTTACTAGAACCAGAGCCCCTACTCACCAGTCCTGCTGCTGGATTCTCCATCTTTATCTCCAGTCCCAGTGAAGGACCTTCACCCATTCTTTTGAAACCTTTTTTTTTTTCATAGAAACTTGCATAGTTGCAGTTCTTAGTCATGCTGCATATAATCAGTGCACTGAAACAATTTAAATGAGAGCTTTGTTACACGATGTCATACAAACTACAAAAACTGAGGATACTTTTCATCTGTCATTGGGCATTTCAGGGAAATTCATTTTCATTTTTGTGTGAGAACAGTGAAATAAAATCCACATGCTTTTAAGGCAATGGGGAAAAATTGCCCGATTATTATATATGTGTAGCATATTCTTCAACTGGAAGAAAATAACTGCTTGCAAGGTAAAGATGCTGCTCTGCTCAGTTCATCTTCTTGGTCCAAGCTTTCTGAAATGATAAAGAAAATGTACAGAAAATTAGATCTGTAATTCAGAGTAATTCAGATCTGTGACAGATCATATTGATGAGAGAACACAGAATTTTGGGAAGTATTTTCCCTGAAATCCTCATATTAGTAAGTTGCTTAATATCACTATTATTTATTTGAAAATTTATGCAAAATTTGATGGTATAAAAGAAAAATTAAAACCCCTAAAATATTGCACAGTCATAGGTTAAAATTTATTGAACTGATTTTCTTTTGAAGTCTGTTTTAATATTTTGAGGGGTTTTTCACTGATAAGATTTGGGAAGGGGTTTTCAGTGGAGTAAAAAAAATAAGACTTTACATGAAAACACAAAGCATATCTTTTGAAAGTTAACCTGACTAAAGAAAATTTTGCAACATTCTATTTTTGATATGCTAGAAAAAAGAAATTGTAAGTGAACAGATAATAACCAGATAATTCAAATAATTTGTAAACTCTTCTATCAGTATTACATATATTGTGTGTGTGTAAATTTAATTGTTCTCCTCATTACTTGTGAGCAAGAAAGCATAGACTGAAAGTAAAAATCACTAAAGGAACCTTGTTCCAGTTTGTTTACACATAAACTGTGAATTATTGTGCATAATTCAGCAGTGTACCAACTAGCAACACACTCTCAGAAGACCATTTAAGTTTGTTTTTTTATGGACACAAGAAGCTGATTTTAAAGCCATCCCTAAGAAGATTGTCCTTGATTTTACATTATCCTGGGTGGGTGTTTCATTTTCTTCCATTTACTATCATGCTCGCTGGGGAAAAAATATCCTAGTGTCTGCTTAATAGTGATGGAATTTTCTACATGAAGATGTAAGGAGGAATTAGGTTTTACTCCATAATTATATATTAAATCAGTGTTAAAATACAGTTGTAATCAAATCCTTTCATATCCCAAGGCCACACATTTGATACAGAACATTGGAAGGTCAGAATACTTAGCTGAGTATACACCCCTTGAGACTCAACAGATGTACAGATACGTAGCCTAATCCCAAAAATGCATTCATAAGTCTGGAAGATCAGAATTGAGCCTTAATTCTCTAAAGGACTGCCACAATGTTGTGTGGTCCTTTCATCCAAATTAGAATGATTCATTATGCCTAGTCCATTAGCACCATCAGGGATAGGTGTGGGCCATAAAATCTGCATTAGGATTTTTAAATATGTCAAGGATAATCTTAAAAGGAGATAAACTGGGATGTTTTAACTGAACTAAAAATAATTAATCAAAGTCATACATATAGGCTTCAGGTTGTTGAATCATACGTTAAACTTCTGCCTTAAATGATTATTCTATCTTAACAAATACAAAACTTGGGCAGAGGATTGCATATTGGATTTATGCTCTTACTTTAAAGTTCCACGTTTCCTCTTAGTAAAGAGATATATATAAATAGCTAATAAAATGAGGCATAAAAATCTTAAAAGTCCTAAAAAAAGTCATAGACTCTTTTCTATTCTCCAATTCTATTTCAAATTAAAGAGGAATTTATATATAATATTATGTGTGCATTCAGTGTGTGCACCAGAGAAGTTCAAATATTGTGTAATGCATCACCAAGAGAATTATGCTGCAATACCTACACCACTGACTACAATGCCTTTGTATTGAATATGTATTTCATAAAGACCTCACAATATTCCTTGGAAATGTAATCCTAATAGGGCTGCACTCACTTATACAGTTAAAATATTGGACAAGCATATACAAAGAACTTTTTATTTTCTCCCTCTTTTGTTCCAAGAAATAAAAAAAAAGGTTGAAATTAAAAAAAAGTTATCTTTTACTACTGCTGAAGCATGACTTATTCACTATTCATGACAAAAACATTCCCTTTCCTAAAGTAAAATACACAAAATACACAACCTGATTTTGCAGTTCCAAACAAAGTAATAAATATATATAATAAGCAGAATCTATAACTAGCTGTTCTGTAGTTCTGTGTAATGGATATTTTATAGAAAGCTTTATGCATGTCCTTTTTGTATTTTTAATGGATTCATAGAATCATGGAATGGTTTGGGTTGGAATGGGCCTTAAAGACCATCCACTTCCAACCCCTCTGCCTGGGGCAGGGACACCTTCCACTACACCAGGATCCTCAATGCTCTATCCAGCCTGGCCTGGAACACTTCCAGATTTAGGGGATCTTACTCTCTGAGCAACCTGTGCCAGTGCCTTACCACTCATAGTGAAGCATTTCTTCCTTGTATCTAATCTAAAGCTTCTCTCCTTCAGTTTAAAGCCATTCCCCTTTGTCCTATAATTACCCCTTTTTCTATTCCTTAGATAAAAATAGGCATATGATACATGAAATTTGGACTTCTAGAAAAGGTGATTTAAATCATCCATTCCAGGATAAGAAAAAGCATAACAAAGAAAGAAAAATAAAATTGCTCTAAACTAGAAATTATTCCGTACCACATTAAACTAAGCTGGAGATACAGCAATCATTTTGGATGGCTTTGGTGTAAATAGCTAGACCATGGGACCAGCCAGAATTAATCCATATGCAGTATAATTGCCTTCATGTCTTCTGGAAAAACACCTGTAATTGTCCCCTTGATAATCTGAAATGTCTCTTGTCACTTTAACTGCCCCAAACCCAAATGATACTTGTGCAAAGTGAGAGACCAATTGTCAGAAGCTTCCCAGGGACTGATGGTTTATCCCACAGACTCGTCCGTCAGCCTATCCAGAGTAAATTCACTGTTTGCAGAATTGCGACTGAGCCATATGTGAGAAATATTTGGCAGAAGTGAAATAAGTTACATTCAAGCAAGTGCATTCCTAAAGTGTTTACTGGCAAATCTCAACATGGTCTCATTAGTAGAAAGAGAGATGAAATTCCTAGAGTACACAATAATTTACAACAGTGAGGTTAACCCAGGAGGAAAAATGCATTGATAATTCAGCATGAAAGTGTGCAAGCAGCACTGCATTAAATCTTGTCTAAAGATAAGTTATATAGTGTCTGATTTCATCGGTACAGGTGCATGTCATCTCTGAAATAGTATTATCCAAAGGATTCAACTTTACAGTAAAGCAGGAAGGTTCAACACCCATGGCAGATACCTGGACACTAAGACACACTGACAGTGCTCGTACTCACCACAACAGAGATGGATCGCTTAGAGTTGACAATTTTCAGAATATCATCAGCATATTTATGCTAATTCCATCACTGACTAAGAATATGGTTTCCTGGTTCTAGTCATTGTGTAAACACACAGTACATCTATACACACTGCTTTCCCAAAGAACAAAATAAACAGGAAAGAGAGTAAAAGGAAAAATCAAATGAGAAAGTGAAGTCAAGAGAAGGATGGCAAAATACACTACTCTCTATCCCATGCTCTTTATCTGCACATAGTCAGTATTTATAAAAAGGGGAAAAAGAAAAGGGAGGAAAGGGCAGGGGAGCAGCACCTGTGGAGTGAAGCCAGATGAAGACTTTAGGGGAAGGAAGGACCAGAGTAGAAAGTACATCAAGACAGAATGATGTGGGCAGTGGAAGTGCCCACTGGGTGTTCGGAGATCCATTTTCCAGCTTTTCCATTCCTATTCCAGTCAGTTGGTTTTCACCTTCTCCAGGACCATAGAAGCAGACATAAGGAAACACCAGGACTCGGCTAGGTCCAGGTATTCCAGAATATAGATTTATTTAGAAGTTTTTAGAACTGGGGAAGAGTTTGAAGATGGGTTCCAAAGGTATCCTGAGTTAAAAATAACAGATTGAAGTTGCTTTTTGACAGTATTACTTTGTACCTAAATTACAGTGACATTTAATTTATGTTTATTTTACAGATTTGAAAAAAAGGCACTCTAGTTAGATAAAATGAATTGAACCCCATGCTTAGCACACATTTAATTTGCATTAGGCAGTCACATTTCATAGTAATAAGAATTTTGAAATCATATTAAAATCCTGACAAGTGTTGGAAAATATTAACATACCTAGGGTGTGGGATTTTTTTTGTTTGAATAATTTCTTTGGTCTGCTTTAGGTTTGTAGATGAAATGTACATAGTGATACATAGTGAAATGTATGTTCAGTCTTGTCACTTGACAAGTGATGATCCCTTGGGGTAAACAGCAGGGTTTCGCAGTTGCAGGGAATCCCAGCTGTCTTTTGGGATTCCATCTGTGTGCACATTTCCTTTCCCCTTTTTCTTTTTGTGTTTGAAACGTTTAAAGGCATTGGTTTGACCACAGCCTCTTCAACTGTTCCCAGTATTTTTCTTCTACTATCACCAAAAATGATAGTGGGAAGTAGATCCTTCTTTTCTTCATCACTAGTTTCATGGCCCATCACAAGTAGCAATTTGTTCAGATATACAGATTCTTGAACACTCCCTCTGAACTTCTGGATCCCACAAGGTTGTAAAGTAGCAACTGAAACAATTATCCCATGCTGTCTGAAGATTTAGGTGAAATTAAATGCATACATTATGTTGGTATCAGGTTTTCCAGGTTTGTGGGTTTGGGGGTTTTTTTCAACCACATGGACTAAGGATTGCAAAATTTCTTTTGCATTTAGTTCAAGTTTCAAAGTCTCCCCTGCAGACGTAGTGGGGGCTGTAAAAGCTGAAATGCTGGTGCAATTGTAAGATTCCAGATGGATGTTTACAGCTGGGGACTGTCATGCCTTTGCTTTAATTTGTGATGTCATCAGCATGGAACCATAGGGCTGAAAACCTCCTGACATCTGTAGTGTTGTGTTAATGGAGAGGAGTTGCCTCTGCATGTCTTGCAAAGAAAGCTGTGGCACTGTGAAGTGCTGCCACGGGCCTTGACTGGCAGGTTTTCCAGAAAAACCCTTGAGATAAATATTCTTCCAAGACTGAATCCTGCTTGGAAAAAGATAAGAGTTTTCAGGGAAGCTACAGAAAGTGAAAGACAGTCCAGCTGATTGCATACAAATAAACAACAAAATGCCGATCTCTGTCTGTCCATTGGGCTGTTTGGATGGGATTGTCTTACAGCTTCATGAATTTGTAATCAATTATAAGGTAAAGAAATGAATTTAGACAGTCAGTATGGGAGGTGATAAAATGGAGTTAACCACATTTCTTATTATTAAAGCATCTTAAAACAAATAATAATTAATCAGGGATAGTCTGAGATGTGTACAAATTTCTGTTATTGTGCTGTCCAGAATGACCCTTAGGAGCCCTTCCCAAATGAATTGATTTGATGAGCTTACAAAGTTTGCTGAATTGAGTATGATGATCTTCAAAGGTGAGCTCAACCTCTCAAGAGGGATGTTCTGCAGTTTCAGCATGTCAACCCTGTGATGATTCAATTGAATTTAAATTGAATTTCAAAATAGAAATCTCCATCAGTGTATTAACTGGTGTTTTGCTAGGCCAGACTCATATCTGAAGGCACCTGAGATATGTTTACAGCTCTCCTCCCAGTACACTCTTGGTTTTAATTGACTATATGAACTAACTCTGCCCAGGGGGCATTGGAGCTTTCTCCAAGGTCATGAAGATATTCTGGTAGTATTCTGTATCTTTCATGGGAACTCAGGCTCCTTGGAAGTTTTAGGAAGAAAATCTGTTTGCAGGAACCAAAACACAGTAAGAAGCAAAGCCTTTGAGTCTCAGTACATCTCGTTAAATAATGTTGAACACTTCTTGGAGCACTGTGTCTGGGACAGGATGGTCATGTCACAGTGACATACTGAACGTCAGGTCAGTAGCACAGCTTCTGAAGAAACAGCTAGCACTGATCAGCCATTTGACATCAGAATTTCATAGATTTCAAGCAACTTGATCATGCCGTATTTTTCTTCAGCGTGGGGGTTTCCTCAAGTTTCTGCCAGGCCACACACATCATATGTTAGTAATCTTTTCAGGGAAGAGCCCATCTAATGTTACTTGTCAGTGCTGATTGCATTTAGCAGGAGTGCAAAACTATTTTCGGCCTGCTGTGATGGCTATTTTTATCTCCATTAACCTCTTGACTGAATATAAACATTTATTGAGGGTTACCTCCCTTGTTTGTCCAGTTGCTTCAAAGGTTAGTGAAAAGTGGATGCCTGTCTGACCTCTTTTATCCTCATTAGCTAATTCTAATTGTTCCCTGAGAGATCACAGTTTTGACCCTGCTTGTCCTTGTCAAATTTGTCTAGTTATGGCATGAAAACATTAGCAGAAATTGCATTTTCAGAGAAACATTGCTCAAGTATAGAATGTACTGTTACCTAGTGCAGAGCAGTGAACAATACTGTGGGTCTATAATGTGCCCTTGTTTGAACAATGTGAGGTAATTACTGTGTGGCCCCATCTTACAGACACCCCTGTTAGCAGATCCCTGTGATTATACTTGGGCAGTAGGGAGAATGTTTTGTAAGCTTTTTGAGTAATATGTAGCAGTTCATTCAGAGGGAGAAATAAAATGATGTTTGGATTTTGAAGTCTTATTTGTAAACAAATTTGTTGCTTCTATATCAACAAAGCTTTTTTTTTTCTGTGTGTAAAAAGGTACATTTCTTAAGCTAGAGATATTCCTGCTAGCACTTTTAAAAACCCCAAACAAAAGAGTATAAAGTAGGTAACACCTACCACCACTATTTTGGGAATGACCAACTGAATTTGCAGTATGACAAATATGAGTTACAGGTTGATTTTCATAGAACTCTGTGAGAGTCAGAGCATGAATGTACTTTAATTCAAGTAGGATGATGTCCCAAAAGAGCTGCCATGAAGAACATGTTACCCTGCCAAGACTTTCTTCGGTGTCAAGCCAAGAAAGCCGTTTTTCATGTTCCTTGGTGGTTCTCAGCTGTGCTTGTGCAGTTGAGACAAAGGACCTGGCAGGTCTCAATTAGGTATCTCAGACAGACAGGTCCCAGGCTTCAGAGGTTGTAACCAGTGCCTTAAATTCCACAGAAACTTAGTGCAAATTAAAAAGCACTGGTTTAATGTGCTCAAAGCACGATATCCTGCTTTAGAAGCGGGTTGCTGCATTCTGCGCCCGCTTCAGCTTTCAAATGGATTTAAAATGTAGCCTCAGGTACAGCGCATTGCAGTAGTCTAATCTTGAGGTGATAAAGGCATGACTGATTTAACCATAGCTTCTTGTTATCTTGGACTGGGGTCTTTTCATTTTAACCATTTTAAGGAAATGGCCTTTCCTGAACCAGCAGGCTTGCTTCAGTTCTTACTATGTAATAAGGTGCAAGAAGAGCAAGCCTCTCTCAGTGGTGAACACCTGTGAACCTCATGGGATGCCAGACCCCAAGAACTGCTGCCATGGTCCTGACCTGCCTTACAGCTCACACAATATGCCAGTAAGGTGCATCAAAGGGAAGCCACTGCTGGTATCCCTCAGTGGAGCTGCCAAGCTTTACAAGCAGCCAGGGTCTTGTGAAGTTTTGCTTTCATATTAAAATAAGTTTATTTACATATCTGTGCAGCTGGGGAGCAGAGCTATGGGAGAATGGGAAATTCTTTTGAGGTGTCCCCCTGTTCTTCTGGGCTAGCAAAGCTGTGAGACAAAACATCCTGTTCCTCCCCCAGCCTGTCTCTAGCGCTTAGAGACCACTTGCAGCTGCAGAGCTGATTACAACTTTAACTGCCAAGCTGACCTGGAAGCTAATTTAGTGATAACCACGGAGTTTTTAAGTTCCAAAAAAGCCCTGTAAATGATGAATATAAGAGCAGACACACGTGTTGGCTGCTAGTGCTCAGTCCACCTTCTGCCACTGCTGCTTCACCTCAGAAGGGATGAGACCTGGGCCCCTCTCCTTGTCTGGAGAAAACTGGGGCGGTGGCCTGGGACTAAGCCTACCACTTACTAAAGGAGAAATTAATCTCCATGAGAAAGTCAAATGCTATCTCTGTATCTCATTCTTCCTCAGCAGTATGTGGTGAAGTATAATCCTTTCCCAGGACATATTATTTGTCCTGTCTATGTAGATAAACTATTGCCCAGCACAAGGAGATCCTGATATTATTTGAGGCTTTTTGATACCACCTTAATGCAGATAATACCCTTAGAGATGGGAGAGACACAATGAAATGTCAGACGTCTGGAAAGAAGTAAACCAGAAATGGGAATTAGATCTTGTGAAAATTAAATAGATGATCCCTTCTGTGCTTAAAAGATAGAATTTTGGTTTGTTCTGTTTTTTAACTTGGCCTCCAACTTAAGAAAAAACCCACCTTTTTTTGAATGTCTTAATCATTCGTGGTATACTTAGAAAAGTCTCCTAGCTGGATAATATTTCACTGTCTTTTTGATTGTACTTGGGATTACCAGAGACTGAAAGCACATATAAGCACAAAAACATGTTAAAGGCTTGACTGAAATAGCACATGGAGAAATGCACCAAGTATTGGAGTGTGTCCTGATCCTCCTCTTCATTATTGCTATGCAGCCATAGTTGCCAAGATTCTTGCTACAGCTTGTATTCAATTTGGGTATGATTCTCAGCTGTGTGAGGAGTAGCCACTCTAAATTGTTTCTGTGGCACTGTTTTGGTGTAAATTACAGTAAAGTTCAGACTTTTCTATCATAGGAGATAGAGATGATACCTTGATTACCTTTCATCTCATCTGCTGCATCTCTTATTCAATTCTTGCCTAGTTTATGTCATTATTTTCTATATAGCCCATATGTATATGCTCTACACTGATTTCATAACTGATAATATCAGGCTTCTTGATAATTTACACAGAAACTTAACCAAATTAAAAAAAAAATAAAATTGTTTTGTTTACTGGTCAATTATTAATAAGAATTTAAATTCAGAATACAAGTGCATGCAGTTGGGTTGACTCTCGTAATTCTTCATATAGGCAAAACATACTTTCTGCAACTTCCCATAGAGAAAGCAGTACTGGGAGGTGAGACATTGTATATGTCTTGTTTCAGTATTTTTACACTAGATTGGCATATTTTTACTAGATGATACATTCCTTTTTCCTAATTTAATTTATAATATCTGTCTGTTTTTTCCCAATACATAGGGAAGATGAATGATGTCATGGAGTGCATATAGAAGTGTGACTTATGCACAGACATTTGCATGAAAAATGTAAAATCTAAAATGAAAATTAAGTAAAAAGTAGTGTATTTGATAAAACAGTATTAGAGTCTAAACAGATAAAAACTCCACAAAAAACCTGTGACATTAAATGTTTTTCTATATCATTGTTATTAAAATATTAATGTAATTATGGTAAATATATATTATTTAGGATTATTGATTTAATCTTACATAACTAAAATATTTTAAGCAATATCCTATTTTCAGTAAATATTTTCAGGTGTATTTTGTGGCTGTAGTATGTTCTATGGTAAATGTTTTTATTCTTGACTACATTTCTAGAATAGTTATCAATAATAAATATTGGCAAAGTGTCTGGAATGCCCATGTAAATATGATTTTTTGTATCTTAATTTTTTTAATCTTGGTCAGTAATACAGAGTATCACAATAAAAAAATAGGTTGAGACTGCTAGAGAATTATTGGTGGAGTATAAAAATAATTAAATTCTCTTACAAAATGTTGGGATGTCTTGGAAAGAATTATATCCCAGAAAAAATAATAAAAACTTAAGATGTGTCTGTTTTACTTTGTACTCTGTTGTGGTTTTATTCTTGATACAGAGGAGAAGAACTGTCTATGATAGAAGTCTAAGTGCCACATACTGACAAAGTCAGGATTGCCCACAAGATTGATGCCATTTGATTAGTAAAAGGAGCTCAGTGTTAATAAATTTGAGGCCTCTGCCTTATCGCCTCAAAATAAAAAAAATTATCAAAGTATAGAGTTTGATATACAGACAGGTGGTAAATTGCCTGTACGTCTTTCAGGTGTGATGATGTCATGCTTTACTTTTAAGTCTTTGAACGTATTAATACAACTTGTTTTATAGTCTTTTTGCAGTGAATCATTAGCATTATTACTATTTCACACATAGTAAAATCACACATCAACACATAACGGAAGGCTGAAAAATTCCATTATCTATTCAGAACAATTTCCTATGATAATACAAATGTTACACAGGACAGATCTTGGAAATGGATACCAATTCTTTAAATTCTTTCCTGTCTGCTTCAGGAAATCGTGAGATCGCATCGATAATGAAGTACAATGTGTCTAAAGTTCACTTCTAAACACTTGGCTCTTTGCTGTGAAAGTCATCTACATTCCCTTTATAATTCTCAGCCACCAGAGATCTGTGTAATCTTGGAGATCTGATCCAAGATCATTTGGAAAAATCCTTGATAATAGTTTCACCATTCAATCAATGAAAGAACTAATGCTTCCTGCTTGTGTCTTCTTTAAAAAAATCCTGAGGCAGGGGAATAAGACTTTGGCTTATGGGTTTTGAGATTTTGTTGTTTGCAAATAAAATGATTACCATTATTATTCACGTTCTTAATCAAGGCGAACAAATGGCATCTGTTTGTTATCATCCTTCCTACAGAAGACAAAGACTTCAGTCCCTATGGTACTGACTGCTGGCCCCAAGTGGCTGCTGGATGTGACTTGGCAAGGAGTAGAAGACAACAAAAACAACTGCATTGTGTACAGCAAAGGTAAACACGAACTGATTTTTTTTTCTTTACTTTCTTGTGTAAGCTACTGAGATAAATATGTACCTGTTGCATACTAGGAAAATTAATATGAAGTCTCCTCTTAATGTCACTTTTTCTGGCCATTTTTCTTCCATGTTCTGGTTTTGCCTTTTTTTTTCCCTTCTAGTGATGTAAAAAACCCACATGGTACCTTGTAGTTTATTAAATGCTTTATAAACACTGAAGGACATCAGCTGGCATAAAACATACCATCCATTTCTCTCTAAGAGTCAGTGCTCTGGGAGACATCAGTGAAACCTATACACTTTGAATAGGTGAATTATTTTTGACTTTTTATTTTGGGTATACTGGACATAATTTCTGTATTTTGCGTTACTTGTAGACTACTAACTGAAATCCAGTTTCATATGAAGAATGAGAATTTGATTGGACTATGAAAAGACTTTATGTCAGCATGGTACTGTAAGATAAATGGAACTGGGTTTCAGAGTTACCACCTCTGACATTCCAGTCTCTGTATAGCAGCATGATGTGATGATGCTTCACTGGAGTGTATTGGTGAGTGGCAATGGGTATCACTTGTGTCTTACGTGAATTTTCAGAATTTTCAGTCAGTATGAGTTCTTACAAGGCTGCCTGCCAAAGATGCTTTATCTACCCCACCACATCTAACAGCTCCTTTGGTTCAAGGTGCACAGGTTTTTGTCTTGAATCTCGAAACAACACAAAGGGCCTTGGGTTCAGTGCATTGCACCATGGACTGTGCACCACTCTGGTGCAGTCACTGTGAAATCTTTCAAAATGCACCTACAGAATCATTACAATATGCTTTAAAAAAAAAAGAAAAAAAACACCACTTGAATACATGGAATAAAAATAGCAGTGTAGCTATGTTTGACATTTACCCCAGAGATCAGGTTGCAAAACTGTGACTTTCCTTCCTTGTATTTCAATTGCCAATCTCAGCACTTTGTGAATACTTTAGAACATGCACTATAATTTCTTTTAGGTTTTATTTCTAACCAAACAGACCTACTGAGATCAAAGATTTGTTTGCTGAGGCAACCTAGTGACCATTTCAGCATACAAGCATCCAGGCAAATAAGCACCCATATCAATATATTAACATACAAAACACTAATCATAACATCAAAGACTCCTAAAAATTTACAGAAACAATTACAACTTGTTCCTATAATCATTGCGATTTATACACTTATAAGAGGATTGCCTTTAAACTGCCACAAGCCTTTGAAAGTTGAAACGCTGAAAACAGGGAATTTGCATGTTAAAAATGAGTTGCACACCAGGGTCTAATAAATTCTTTCTATTATAATCACAGAATGTCAACACATTCATTCTACAACCTGAAACACCTGCAGTACTAGAGAACTGGGCTCAGATCTAAAAAGGGTTGAGCTGCCCTCCCTTCACAGCTTGCTGATTGCAGCCCAAGTGGAAGAAGCAGCAAAGTGATCGGAGTAACAAACACACTGAAGCTTTTTGAATTAATTCAGAGCTGCAGTTTGCTGTTCATAATATTGAATACACACAGGCAAACTTTCCTGCAAAAACTTCTTCGTGTAATGGGAAGCTACTTTCACTCCAAAACATAGCTCCTGCAAATTCCCATAGGATGATGTCTTATCAAGTATTATATTCTTTCTGTAGTTATAATAATACTTAGCACATATTTACCAGTTGGACTTTTCATCTTCAAAGTATTTTACAAACATTAGCTAATTCATTAGACAGTTCTGGTCCTATCTGATTTATTCTATTGAAGTTCTTTTTTTTTTTTTTTTTTTTTTTGCAAATAGTAAGAACTTGCTTCAGTTTGATGCAATCTGATTAACTCAAAATATTAGTATTTTCATTCAAAGGTGATGGATTTTGTTTCAGTGATCATGCTGGTTATTTTAGTACTTGGTTAACAAGGTGAAGTGAGACAGTTGACCAGTACTACTCAAAGTGAATTCTATTGTCTCTACAACAGATTCATATTATAACAAATTTGAGGATAAATTTGAGGTTAAATACCTGCTAATTTCACTTAAGCTAATGCAGGAAATAAGTTGTAGATAGGCTTTGCTTTCAGTGTGTTCTGTTCCTCTCTTTGCACTCTGAGGTGGCTGCTCTGATGGTCATTAAGCATCTACCCTTGCCTTGAGCTCTCTTAGGATTTTTGTACTAGAAAGATTAATTGGCTTGGATCACAAAACATTGTCAAATAGAAGATGGTAAAATAAATAAATAGAATAATGTTTCTTCCTTCAATTTGTATCTCATCATTCCAAATTACATTGTTTTGATTTGTGTTAGCTTCTGTCTCCTATAGTGCCATTACTTCTAATGAAACGGTGTCAGCTGGCATGTAGCTGTAATTCGATGTTATGTTGTAGTTGCATGTGTATAATTTTGTTAGTTTGCTTAGCAATACGTTGTTATTTCTGAAAGCAATTAGCTGAACAAATGTGTGGAATTGTCCATGTAGCAGATTTGGTCACCTGGGAGCTGTTTTCCATACTAAACTCAAGATGAGATGAGTGGAGTAAATTGGCACATTCCTAAAGACGAAGATAAGTTTAGAATTGGCTAACAGTACATAGTACTGGTTGATCAGTTGCTGACTCAGAAGCATGTGCCATATTTCCTTTTAGCTCATTACAGAGATATCTTTGAGAGCAGAATTTTCCCCAGATTCTTCAGGAGAACATAGGAATGTCAGTCTGATTTCCAATTCACTAGAGGCTGTGAGCACTGTAGTCACCCACATATTGCACACAGAATAATCACGGGGACAGGAGACTAGAGTGTAGGTTCTATTGAAAGGGAATTTGAGCTGGCTGGCTAAGTCCCCATTTGCCTTCAATGCTCTCCTTCTCTGTATAAAATACTTCATATTTTACCTAGGCAAACAAAGCATATGAGTGCATATATATGTGCATATAGATATAGATATATGTATTTATGATGTACACATATAAGATTATATTTCTAAGTTATTACAGTGTAATCACAAAGCATCTTCTATAGAAATCTTTAGATAAAGAAACGAGTTATTTAAAATCACACATCAGAGTACACTCAAAGTGAATAGCTATGAAATAAATATTCAGTATTTGAAATAAGGGGTATTCTAATTATTCAGTTTAGTCTAGGATCATTACCTGTATTTTATATAACTGCATTTCCCCAGTACTAGGACAAGTTAGAAAAGAGAAAAGCAGTTCATTAGGGATAGTTAATTATTATCCCATTTTACAAATTCGTATACAAGCTGGCTACTCATGGCATATGCCATTATTCCACTCCATTTTCTTGAAAGGAAACTTTTACAATTGTAATTACATTTAAAAGGAATGCTGTTTTTGTTTTAATATTTATTGTAAAATTCTCCCTTGTTTCAAAAATGGACTTTCAGAAAGTCTTTCTAGTAATTTGAGGTATGTCCTAGAAATTGAGATTTAAGAGATAGATTTTATGTATTAAATCTTATTTAGAAATATATGTTCTTTAAAAGAAAAAAAGCTTCAGCAGAATTCAAGCAACTTACAGTGATAGGAGTATTAATGCATAAACTGTATCATCATTGCTACATAGTCTACTTTAGAAACATTTTTGCCTAACAGAGTTGTGCACCAGACCTAGAAAATCTCTAAGACCACAGTTAAGAGTCTCCCCACAAGCTAGGAGGGGGGTGGGATATTTATTTACTGCAAATCTTTCACTGGAGCGGCAAGGATTTTAAAAAATAAATTATGACTGACCAGAATAGAAACAGTGCAAAAACCACAGTTGCACAGACTAAAAGCCATGCACATGTAACAGACATTTTTCTAGTTATTATTTAAGTCATTTATGTGAAATGTATGGATACCTTATGTTTAGTGGCATTGTTAAAACAGGGTGTCTGTACAAATATTTAGCTGTGAGAATTATAAAATCATAAGGCGATTAAGTTAGCTAGTTGTGAAATTCCAATATTGCTTTTTAAATGACTTCAGGATATAGGAGGTGCTAAGGTTATTATCTGTTATCAGGAATACAGCGGAATTGTACGACTGGATAATAACTAAACAACTGACACAATGTAAAATTACATTATCAGTGTGTTAAAACAAAATTGCGCCCTAAAGGAGTCTACATGCCAGCTCAGAGCTGCAGTGTAATTATGCTTAACTCTGATAATTAAAATACAACGGAGATCAACAGAATCATTTTCATTAAGAAAATTATTAATGATGGTGGTATAACAGTAATTGATTGCAGAGCACCACAGGATAACTCTGTGCAGGAAAGCCAACATGTGTAACGTGTGTCTGGGCCGGCCGGGTTGCCTCGTGTCCCACTGCATGTGCTGCTGGCCAGGTGGCAGCCGTGGGGCACCTCTCCTGCTGCAAATCCTAATTTAGGGAACCACCTCTGTGCCGGCTGCCCTTGGAGGGACAGGGGTGGGTGCTGGTGCACAGGGATGGGGTCAGGCATGGCTGCCAAAAGGGAGGTGGCTGCAGGCAGTGACTCGCACACTTCTTAAGCCAGCCATCATCTCGGTTTGTGTGAGGCAGTGCTCAGTTTTGCATTTCCATTAGTGATTTACTGATGTTATTTCCTCCTCTGCCTGCCCTCACCGAGTAGTTTATGCCCTTTGTTATTTCTGAGAGGACGCGGGAGGAGGAAAACCCATCCTTGCCCCAGCGCGGTTCCGTAGGCACTGCATGACATCTCCGTAAGTGATTCCACAGGGTGCTCCCGTTAATTGTGCTGGTGGTGCGGGCACAGGATATCGAGTGCCATAAAAAGCCTCCATCTCTCCCTAAGTGAAATCACAGCCGGTGCCCACTGAGCGACTATAACAAAATCCTTGCTAAGGGAGGACGTTGCCTGAGGGTGAGATCGGAGAATTGTCATTTTCTTTGGTGAACAAAAAAAATGGGAAGCATGGGGAGGGAATTTCAGGGGAGTGCTGCTCCACACAGCTAAGGAATAGGTCCTTGCTCAAACAGATGTGGCTTTTGAAAGCTGCCCAAAAAATCTATTCTCCAATCACAATAGAGAAGAAGCCTGCTAGGTGGATTTACAGAATGATATTAGTTAAAATGACAGCTGCCCACACTGAAACTGTGTCATGTAGTTAATTTATTACTAGAAGCTTGAGGAAAGGCAGCACAGAGGAGAGGGCAGGGGAGAAGTCAGGGCTGGAGGCAGAGAGCTGTGCTCGAGCCTTCTGGGGCTTCCACTGGCTGCTGAACCCCGTAATTCACGTAAAGTAAGTCAGTAAACACATATTGGTAACTTATTTCACTGATACTGGGGTTGCTTATTCAGCTGATGTATGTGCCATTTACTGAAAATACGAACATTGTAAAAACGTTTCATGGAACCACTAAGAAAAATTGAAGGCAATTTTTGATTAATTTTGCTAATTCAATAAACATTCTAATTTTTAACATAGAGGAAAAGTCAATTGTTGTACAGAAGGGTATTCAATTTTTGTTTGGTGACAGGATTATTTTTCTCAATTGTTCTGTGAGATCCTTGATACCATGTTTTCCCCAGCAAGAGAGTTTTTAGCTAGTACTTTTTTTTTTTCTCCTGCAACTTCAGGCAATGTAATGGTACATTGCACCACAGACATACAGCATCAGGGACCCTAATGAGACAGAGGTCAAACATCATAAGAAGTTTAAACACTGCTGCATTAGAATATGAGTATAATTTGGTTTGGGTCAGAGAACGAGTTGTGTAGTAGGCCAAAGGTTAACTTGGGGCATATATTTTACATTGCAAGGGGCTTTTTTCCACATACTATTAAAAAGCAAATTGAGTAAATTTACTAAGTCTGTTCCACATGGACAGTCAGAAAACTGCAGTATTTGCTGTCTAACTGGATGCCTCCATTACCTATACAATGTGCTGAAGCCTTTGGTGGTGCTAAAGGTTTTTGTTCTTTGTATCCACTGACAAAAAAAAATCTTGAGTTTTTAACAGTACACGTGATATCCTAATATTAAAGGTCTGTGGAAGAGCTTGTTTTGGATTTCTTTTTACACAATACTAAAAAATTGCAAAGCATTTCTCAAGAGAAGCATGATTTATGTGCATAATGCGTACATAGAATAATATATCTGCATATATAATATATCTGCATAATAATATATCTGCACAGTCATTGGAAGAAAATGTGGATACAACCATAAGGGCATAATTGGTAAGTGGATGTCAGGCTCCGTGTTTGGTTTTGCAGGGATGTTGAGAAGGTGGGATGCCAAATGGTATTGTTATGAGTGAAACTATTGCAAATCAGGCTTGATAATTTCCTTACTGGACACAGAAGGAGAAAATATTTGCCTCCATCACTAGTGGTTCTTGTGGCTTGTTGATGGCAGTCACAGTGTTGTGTACTTAGTTCAGACACTATTCATTCAAAGAACACACCGAGCAGGACTGTGCTCTTTCCTTATTTTTATTTTTTACCTTTGTAAATAGATCCAGTGGGGTATTTTCTGCTTTAGGGAGTTAGAGGTCAGAGCCTTGTATATTTTATTAATATCAACAATAAAAAGGTTATTTTATACAGCTTTATGGATATGCATGTCATAGCATACTGTATATTATTGCATGCCCTTTAAATTCTAAGCATATAGATAATAAAAGGAAGATGACAAGAAATACCAGAGTACAACTAAATCTCCACTTCTAATATGAAAATTCTTTTGTTCATTATTAGTGCATTTCATTTACATAGCAGCCAAATGATTTGAGTTGTTCTCATATGTGTATTGATTTGGGTCTTTTTTCTTATATTCTTATCTCTTACTGTGTAGTATATTTCATAGCTTGAAATTGGAATTATTTTTCATGTGAGGAGACAAGGAAATAGGCAGAATACTGTAATGATTTGCATGGAATTATGTATTTTGGACTGAAGCTATAAAAAGCTGTAAACTGAGTCTAAAACTCACCTATGACAGCACATTCAGGATGGAAAAGAAGCCCAGTCTGCACTTCACACTGTGACCATAAGAAAAGAAACATTGCTTCATACATTGAGACCACTGGCAACAATAGATGCATAGTGCTGAGATTTTTTTTCAATATATGTATTTGTCCCTCATTTTTCTAAGTCAATTGCAGTAGAATCAGTAATTTAGATATTTTTTTTAATAAAAATGTTGTCCTTATTATCAGGATATGAAATATATGCTAAATGTGGGGGTTTTTTGTGGTTTTTTTTACCCATTATACTCAGTAACTATTGAAGACTGCAATAACCTTATGACCCCTGGGGCTCATGGTACCATTACCTCTGTCATCTTCCCTACAAAGCAAGAGGGAAGAAAAAAAGCCCCAAATTTGCTGAGCCACACATTTCAAGTTGTCGACAGCCCCATCCACAAGAAAACAGAAGAAAATATATATGCACTCTGTCCTGTCAGAAGGCTTTCACCTTATCTTGAGAGACTGTCAGGGCAGGAACATCATGGAATGGACAGGAGTCTATTAAATTAATAAGCTGCTGGATGGTGTCTGGAGAGTTATGATGCTCCATAAATCCAGTTTGATCATGGTGGACAAGGTTTAAATCTGCAGCCTCCTAATACACATCCAGGTCCTGGATTGGATTTGAAGTTTTGTGCTGGAGACACAGAGATAGTCCTGTAGCATGTGAATTAAGATTTATCATTTTTTCATACTTTTTTTCCCCCCCTATACTTCCTGACAAAAATGAAAACACCTTAGGGATCCTGGCAAATGTTCAGCTTGAAATGAAAGAGCTGTTGTCAAGGTGAAACCATGACCTAGAAGCCTAATATCAAACCTGGGTCGTTCTTTGCAGGCAGCTCCATTGCTGCTGTGTATAAAATGTCTGTATGTGATGAAATAGGGCTGGATTCTTCTGCAGCCTATTTTGTAGTGATTCCTATTAAATACTTCTACCATGTATTTGTAATACAAGACAAACTAATGGTGTGCCATGTAAAAACAAAAGCTGAAAAATGTTGAAATATATTCTTCCCCTGTTCAAGGTGGTTGTGTGTAAACAGACACTGAGGTGTGATAATTCTATGTCCCTTATCTCCAAATGGATTAAGCCTGGTGCTAATAAGAGAAGACCCCTCTATGGCATTCAGGGTACCAAGCTCCCAGCAAAACCTGTGTGATGTGCAGCCGTGATGTCCAAGTGGGTAGTGGAGCTGGGCTACCTGGAATGCAGCATTAAAATCATGTTGGGATGTGTTTTGTCTTTGGTGGCTTACAGGCAAGGCCATTATTACGGCACAATGGGTGGAATTCAAGTGTTTCCTGGCCATTTAATTGACCTGCTAGCCAGTGATTTATTATTAGGTCCCTAAGCTCCCATTCCTATTACTCTGGAGACTCCAGCAGGTGATTGCTGTGCTTGCCTGCACATGCAGTGGCAAAGCCAGCAGTTCTCTCTTCTCAAACTGTGTAGCCATATTTTGGATCCTGGCTAATTTATTTATTGATGATCCTTAGACTGTGTGTTAAAGCAATTTGTGCTTATTTTTGTTCTCGTTAATTTAGGAGCTTAAGGAGACTGCCTGACGTTAGAGATGTCTAAAACCATTATATATGTTAAAGGAAATGGATAGCTTGTGTTGCAGGACCAGGGACACTGGGATTTGTTTTATGCTCAGGAAAATGGATTCAGAGACAAAAGCAATTGCAAAAAAAGCTCTTCTGGAGTGTAGGTTTCCTTAAACAGAAAATGGGATCAAGATGTAACCCTCGGTCATCCATACATACATCTCCCTCCACCATCTTTCAGGAATTGCTTAACAACTATAGCTAGAGATCATATGTGACTGAATCCTGAGCTCTCTATTGATCCTCGGGTCAATGTGTGCACACTCTTATCCAAAGATTTATGTTGGCGTTTCTCTCCTTCTCCTGTGGTACTGCAGCACTGCTCACTAGTGCAGGCAGAGGCCACAAGGAGAAGGACTTCACAGCAGGGCACCATGGTGCTGAGCCAGCATGGCAGACCTCGTCTGTTTTTCCTGCTGCAATGGTGATTGCATCCTGTTCTTTTGGGCTGTGTTGTTTAGGTTGTGAAATGGGTGTGGTGAAGTGGGGAGAAGGGAGACTGAAGGTTATGGAAAGAACTCCAGCATGGCAGAAAATACAGGAGCCCCTCACTGCAGTTCTTGCACTTGAGGCAGGATGTTCCTGATGCCTAAAGGTGCTCCTCTTCTCATCAGGGATGGAGCACGCCTCAGTCTTTCCAACTGAGGAAACTGAAGAAAGTATGGAGAAGTTCCAACCTGCTTCAGTGTGTTCTTAATATCTATGAGTTCTTGTTACTGCAAACATGGAGAGAACTTAGAAGCCTTTTTAAAATGTAATTTCTTTTGGTGTTAGAAAAATGCTGTTTCAGGTTTGTTTTTTTTTGTTTCTTGTTTCAGTTTCATTCTGTCAGGGCATATGAGGCAATGTGATGCTGACAACCAGAAATCCATGCTAGACCGTGCTCAGATTGTGATATTTGAAGCAAGTTGTGCTGTTGAAGCAGATTTAGTAGCGATGTTCTGTAACTGAGTGGTGATGCACATGACTGAATTGGTCATTGCCATACAAAACCAAGGCTTGTTTCTGGAGCAGACGTTCCCTGTAAGATAATTTCCTGTGATAATATCATAGTATGTAGACATATATACTTGCTTACATGCATATACATATATATAAGCAGAAACCAAAACCTCAGGCCTCAGTTAAACACCTCACCCTGTATTTAACTCAAGTTGCAGAAGTTTCTGAAACCTTTTCCTATAGCTGCAATATAGACTTCTGCATGGGTCACTCCATCCACTCTAAACAATTATATTATCACAGATTAGTAGTCCTTAAGAGTAAATATTATTTGAAAACTACTTCACAAGATAGAATGAGTCCTGGCTATAACATTGTTAAACCTTAAGAAAATTACTACTATTAGCTTTATAAATTACAGAAGAATATTAGTTTTGCAAAAAAATGGTGAAAGTAGAAGACAGTATAGAGAAAAAACATGCAATTTATGGAGTGCAAACCAATGTAAAAAGAATGTCAAAAAGTTAAATTGCATTAGAAACAGTAGAAGAGATATTTATTCCAGTGTATCAGATGGATTAAATAACCATTGCAACTTTTTTTAAAAATTAAAATGCAGTCAGATAATACAGGGCTCTGCAACTTTATTTTGGTGAATGAAGAATTCTTGTTTGAAACAGTGGAGATGTATAAACACAGACATGTTGAAATTTTCCTTTTACAATTGAATATATTTAAATAATGTACTGGAAAAATATAAGGACAGTGCACTAATTATTCAAGATCTGAAAAAATTAAAGACATTTTTAAGAAAACTGAGAATCATTGGGTGAACAGGAATTGACTAGTATGAATCATAGAATAATGAAATACCCTGGGTTAGAAGGAGCTTAAACATCATCTAGTTCTACCCATCCTGCTATGCACAGGGACACCTTTCTCTAGACCAAGTGGCTCAGAGCTCCATCCAGCCTGGCCTGGATGTTTTTAAACATTTCCAGGCATGGGGCATCCACAACTTCTATGGGCAACCTGTTCCAGTGTCTTACCACCCTCACAGTAAAGAATTCTTTCCTAATATCAAGTCTAAACCTACTTGCTTTCAGTTTGAAGCCGGTCACTTTGCCTGTCACTTCATGCTTTGTCAAAAGTCCCTCTTCATCTTCCTTTTAGCATCCTTTCATGTACTGGAAGGCTGCAATTAGGTCACCCCAAAGGCTTCTCTTCTCCAGATTGAAGAAATTGAATTTTCTTGGCCTTTCCTGGTAAGAGAGGTGCTTCATCCCTCTAATCTTGGTGGCCTCCTCTGGATTTGTAACAGTGTGTCTTTTTGGGGTGCAGCCACAGCCCTTCTAGATCCCAGTCAGCATCTCCATAAAGAAACTGCTTGAGAACTATTCAGGCAGCAATTCAAGCTCACACATCCATACACGTTACAAGGCTGGCTCAGCAAGAGAGGCAGAAAGCTCTCAGCCCCAAATCAATTTCCAGCAAGCATTTATTGCAGTGTGCCGAAGGTGAATCTGGAGCCAGACAGAGGTACCATGTGGTTTTCCTCAGTTATATAGGGCCTGAGGTTCGTAGGGGGTACAGGGGCAGGGCAGAGGGCAAGTGACCATAGGGAAGACAACAACTGGACACCAGGCCCCATAGCCAATGGGGAAACAGGGAACGGGGATACCATGGGGTGGGTGATGGGCTTGTGAAACCCAGAGGGAAGATTGCACAATGTCTGCAGGGATCCTGGGGGGAGGAGCCTTTGTTACACCTGGGAGGGGTATCTTTAATCTTCATTTTCCTCTTCACTTTTCCAGGGCAAGGCACTTGGAAATTCCTTTAATGCACAAGTGACTCCACATGGATTTGTTCCAACAAGTCCATGTCCTTTCTGTGCTAGGAACCCCAGAGCTGGATGCAGCACTCTGGGTGGGGCCTCACCAGACACGAGTAAAGGGGCAGAATCACCTCCTTTAACCTTCTGCCCACACTGATTTTGATGCAGCCCAGGACTTGTTTGGCTTTCTGGACTTCAAGTGCACATTGCTGGATCTTTTCCAGCCTCTCATCTGCCAAGTCCTTCTCAGGAGTGCTTCTCTTGATCTGTTCATCCCCCAGCCTGTATTGATACTGGGGGTTACTTCTGACCCAGGTGCAGCCCCTTGTATTTGACCTTGTTAAACCTCATGAGATTCCCATGGGCTACTTCTTGATCTTGTCCAAGTCCTCTGGATGGATCCCAGCCTTCAGGTGTGTCACCCAAAGGTGTGTCAGCTTGGTGTCGTCTGCAAATTTGCACTTGATCCTTTTGTCTATGTCCTTAATAAAGATATAAAAAGCACTGATCCCAATAGGGACCCCTGAGCAACACCAGTTTTCTCTGATGTCCATCAGGTCTCTGAGACATTAACCACTGTCCTCTGGATGGGACTGACCAATCATATTCTTATCCATCTATAAGATCATCCATCAAATCCATCTCTCTCCAGTTTAGAAAGCAAGGATGTTGTGGAGGGCCGTGTGAGAGGCTTTACAGAAGTCCAGACAAATGACATCTGTTGCTCTTTCCTTGTCCACTGATACAGTCACTGCATCACAGAAGGTCACTGCATCAATGGAAGTATTGTTGGTCTTTAGCTGAAATAAATGCTCAGGCATAGGAATGGAAGCACCTGAGATGTAGGGGACATAGCATTGTCTTTGGCCAGACAAAACATTTGCTGACATGATAAGATGGACAATTGAACTTAAAGTATGAGATGAAAAGGAAATGTTTTACACTAGGAAATGAGAAGAGTGGCATCAAGTGATCACTATGCATCTTCTATTAATAATCTGTTCTTTTAAATGTGAACAGGCTCACTTTTATGGTGACTGCACGTGCATTTTAATGGATTTAAATTATGAGAGGTTTAAATGCATTTTCAAGTCACAATTAAATGAAAATTTAAAATAAGACTGACAGGTTGCTAAGGCTAAGCCAGTTCTATGATTAAGGTTCAATTAAATTATATTTATCATGGGAGCAAATGAAGTATAAAATCACAAACAATGATATTTTTCAGTGGCTTACTTTGGTGGAAAGTGTAGTCTGAAGTATGACTTAGAGACTTTTATCTTTCATTCCCTCCTAAAGTAGAAATTAATTAGGGCTAAACAAGCATTGGCTATAGGTTCAGAAACCCATCCTGAGTCTTTCGTGGACCAGTGGTCCACAAGCAATTTACTGTTTGTCATGCAAAATATTATGTATTTTATTTGCGTTTAACTAGCTAAGTTAGGAGGAAGGTTGAAATTTTGATAGTTGTTTAAGGAATTAACTGATTTTGTTGCTTTCATGGAAGCCACTTTTGGTCCTTTGCACTTTCTCAACAGATCTGCTGAGACTGATTCTTTAAATATGGTTCTTTCTCTTTCTAGGTACTTTCTGTGTCAATCCCTAAATGTCAGAAGCTCTACAGGGAGTCAAGAGAATGCTGGGTTTGTACATGCCAGCAATTTCTCAGTTTTATCCAGTGTACCATAACAAGTAAAGCATGACAGTTTTCTAGCTTGCCACAATATGATCTTCAGCTTCATGTAGGTGTGGCACTGGTGCTCTGTATTTGTGATAAACTTCCTAAAATTCATTATTTGTTCTTACTTTTTTCCTACAGAAATATGTGTAAAAGGAATTATAGTCTGCATTCTCGTTTATTGATTTGATCTTAATTTTATAATGTAGGACATAAGTGGGTTAACTTTGGACATTGAGCAGCTTGAAGGTTTTGGTATCTTCAAAAAATTATCCACCGCATTGTAAAAATTGTTCTTTCAAAATGCCATTTCTCTCCTTTTTAAAAGAGTGATGTTAAACAGGAAAAAAAACTATTTTGGATCAATCACACCTAAAAAAGCTCTATAATATATTCAGCTAGAAGATTCCAAAAAAGTGATGAGCTGATACATGACCTTCTTCCCTTCAAGAACATATGAACACATTCAGGAAAGTGAAGCATGATTCTAGTGCTAGTGTGTCCCTATTGCAAAGCCTAAACATTTGAATAGTTGACTACTCAAAGGACTAATTGTACAGCAAGAATTCAGTTCTTGAGTAAGAGACAACTCCAAAAGCACCCATTGGGTAGTACTTTCCTTAACAAAAGTCTCTTCTTAAATGGAATTGTTTTCAGCTGTTAAACTGATACACAGGAGATCTAAGAGTTGGTCTTCAAGCTGAAGATATTGAAGAAAAATCTTATGTTCAGGGCTGCTATTTTTGTGTGTTAGTCTTGTGTGGCTGGAGCACGTCCCATATGTCATCTCTGGGATGTTGATGTTACGGAGGAATCAACAGAAGCTGATTAGCAGAGGTTTTCTTTGAGCACTTCGGTGTGACAATATCCATTAATATCCAGAAGCATTCTTTGTTTTTACTTAGTTTCTTTACCTCCTTTCTTTCTAGAGAAAAGTTGAGGCAATTTGCTTTTGAAGTTTGCAGATTCCAGTCACTAAGTTTTACTTAATGAGTTATTATTAATAATAATGTTGGATACTGGGGGAAAAGAGAGATCCTGCAGTTCTTAACAGTAAATCTGAATCTATTTTGTCTTTTGGAAATGGCTGAAACAGATTGTAGCTGTATGCTACAAATCAAACACCTGATTTATCAAACTCTATCATTTTCATAGTAACAACTTGTCAGATCCTGGTAAAGGGTTGCCTCTGATTCAGGTTTCAATGAATTAATTTGCTGTGGCCCCACAGAATTAGCTAGTGGATTCACATGTCCAACTGAACATGATAAAAATTATTGTACACCATTCCTCTTACTGTTACTTATTTTCATATGGAAAGTGTCATGAAAATGGGTTAATGTTTTCTAAGTAAAAGAGTTTTGTAGAATAATACCTTAAGTAGAGGACACAAAAATAAAAAAAATCTCTGGGGAAAAAAATTGGTTGGGAAACAATATTTCTTTTCTATGATATTGTTAAAGAAAACTTTGATGATATTGTTAAAGAAAACTTTGAGTTTTAAACTCAGTATTCTTGTAGGGTTTCTATATTATTTTGCTTTACCCTGACATAAATATTCTTTCTGTGAAAGATAGACTTCTTTCATAGCACTAAACCAGTGAGGCTATGTCCTTAACACAGGGAACAGGTGTTCTTGTTTTGGTATATTTAAAATATTTTCAGTATATAGATATAGCCTTTGGTTGGTACATTGTCTTTTTTCGTGGTGTGGTTTTTTTTTTTTTTTTTTTTTTTTTTTTTTTTTTTTTTTTTTTTTTTTTTTTTTTTTTTTTTTTTTGTTGTTGTTGTTGTTGTTTTGTTTTGTTTTGTTTTTGTTTTTGTTTTTTTGTTTTGTTTTGTTTTGTTTTGTTTTGTTTTTTTGTGGGGTTTTTTTGGGTTTTTTTGGTTTTGGTTTTTTTTTTTTGCATCACATTCAGTTACCTTTATTGGCATTTACTGGTATAAAATGGATGTAGTGGAGCAAAAGACCCATCCCATGATTTTCCTCATTCATTGTTCTCATTTCTTTCCTGGTTTTCTGACTCAGCAGAAATTCAGGTACATAGAGGAAATGTCTATAGAAGAATGAACCACATCTTAGAGTAGTCCTTTCTTATCATATATAATGTACCATAAATTGTATGTACCCAACAATAGTGAACTCTGCCCTCCAGAGATTGAAAAAAGTGTCACTAGTCAGGGTAAGTAATCAGCAGGGACTTACAAGTCCCTTGACATCCTTTCATCATAGCTCCTAAATATTGTCTTAGCAGTAAGGTTCTTTGGCAAATTAAAACACAAGAGAGAAGGCACATAGGACTTCATGTAGAATTCAGGCAATGAAAAGGAACTGCCAGAAGTAACCAAATCCTGGCATTTTGATATGTGGCTTGTTTAATTACATTTGCATTTGTTCCCTTTGGAAAATGGCAAGCATCATTCTGCCTTTTTCAGAGCTTTTAGAGCAGTCTGTGTGTGATAATCTAGTGTTTAACTACACATAGATGAACTGCAGAATAAGTTTTGTGGGGTGATAGCCTGCATATCATGTGGGATCTTCAAAATCCTTTTGTATTATCTGGCCAGAATATTTAGTATAAACAGAAGTACACAAGAAAGAAAAACAATTATACAGTATTCTTCATGTCTGAGCAGCCCAGATAATGAGTGTATGATTTACAGCATTTGTCATTGAAACAAATATTTTGGAATATTTTTCTTGATTTTAAGTGTTTTTTAAATGCTCTGTAGGATGTTCAGTATCAGTACTTTTAAGGCAGGAGGTAAGAAGCAAACATTTCAACCCTTTTTATTTAGGAATGACTTGGATGCTTAGCATGACTATTTACATCTATCACTATAAAGTCAAGAGAATAAAGAATTATTTGGAAGGATATTGATGGACTGTTGAAATGCAGCTACTCAGTCAGTGAGACTTTTGATAACTCTTATATATACTTGGAGTCAAAGGTGCTGACATGTAATGTGGCTATATTTCATTAGGTTTATGTAAGGAAAGTGGGAATTTTTCTGAATTCATTTGATATGCTCCTTTTTTTTTTAATTTTTCCCTTTTTTAGCATAGATAACTCTATGCTGAAATTTTTGAGAAATTTTAACATAAAAATTTTACTTACTTATCCCATGGACAATTCACAGCTTAGCAAGTTCCTTAGGGTAATTCCCTAGAATTTGAAACCTTTCCAGTTCTTAATTTACCACAAATTTGTTTCTACCTGAGGTCACACTATCTCTTAGTAGTAGAAACAAATTTGTGATAAATGTGTTACATAAGTAACAAGTTTCATAAGGACAAGAAACTAAAATTTGAAATACTAGCAGGAATTTTTTGCTATTTCATTTGCATCACAGTGACACATGGCTTTGAATTTGGACCTTAATTCACACTTCCTCAGAAAGCACTAACATTTGGATTTGAGAGAAGGTTGTAATTCTTGGCTTGAAATATTTTTTTTAGTCTTGTACCCTTCCTTAATTCAAAGTTTGGGCCAATCTTCGGGTATTATGTAATTTATTTTTAATTGGGGGGGATTGTGAAGACCTATTTCTCTTGGACAAAAGGAAATACAGAAAGGCAACTGAAGAGTCTGAACACAGTGTTATTCTAAACTGTCAGGTTGTTCATAGGTCTCTCTAATACTTCTCAGGTTCTAGTCTGCTGGTGATATAGTTTCAATAGATACACTAAGGAAAGTGCCAAGACTAGCTTTGACAGGGTTTTCTTTTTTTTTTTTTTTTCCTTTTTTCCCCCCTCCTCCTCTTTCTCTTTTAATCCCTGTGGGGCTCTGTGATTTTTCATAGCTGGACTAAAGTTGTGTCAACGGGAGACTTGCACCATAAAGACTGAAATGTTAAAGAAAGCTACAAGGAACAGCTTTGAGGCAAGGTTTCAAGCTTTGTCATCACGCTTGAAGAATTTTCTGTTTAATGTACTGTAATGCAGTATTCAATGGGGACAAGTTTAATTGAGTTTTACACAACCCAGTTGGGAGTAGCGCTGCAAGGTAGGTGATGTCTAGGTTTTTAATCTTCCACTCCAGAGAGGCTTGTTGACGAAGTGGTTCTTTCTCTTTGTAAGAAAAAAGGGAAGCATGAGAAATGATACATCCGTGGATAAAACCAATTGGCAACCCCCAAAGGAATGAGGGCGATAAGGCGAATCCAGCACTTGTAAGAAATAAAAGAATCCAACTGTTCATTTAAATGAGAAACAACACATGTGATTGAGGAGGCAGGGAGGCTGGGCACTGGAGTGGGGAGGAAGGGACTAATAAACAGAGTGGCTGGTGTTGGAGTTAGGCGTCCTGCAAAAACAAACCAGGGTTTGTTAGGCAGATTACCAAAGAGATAGTTAATGACATGTATTTTTTAAAGTAAAAGGAGAGTCGGGCATTTTCTATGTTGGAGAAGGTGGCTGAAGTAGCAGGAGGGAGGAAGCTGCTGTTAGGCAAAGCCCTACTTAAAGAATCACTATTCCTTCCCTGAGGCCTAACAGCAGCGCTCTATCAAACAGCGTAAAAATAGCACTGGACCCTGTCAAAGAGAAAATAATACCTTCTGTGTAAGCCTCAGTGTATTAAACTGTAGTCCTGTTCAAGTTACTTCTCCTAGAACTTAAGCAGCCGAAAGGATAAAAGCATGCAGTCAATATACTGCCAAATCATCTCCCTTCTCTGGCTCTGCATCCCTGCTAAAGAAAAAAGTGTTTATCTCTCTCTAAAAGCACTGTCTGCCCTTCATGAAAAATTCTGCTCTTGCCAATCATGTACAATTATGTGTTAGAGCTTATTTTAATTTTTACCTACAAACCAATACTCTTCCACTTGTTTTCTCTTAAGATATTTAAGAGATTTGTCCTGATATGTGAACTGAAACTGTTTGCTTGTTTGCTTGTTTTGTCCTTTAATGCTTATATTGCTGTTTTTGGTCAGAGAGGCTTTCCTCCTCTCTCCAGAGTCGTTTGCTGGGGAAGACTCCGTGCTGTGTAGGGTTTTCACATTTCTTCTGCCATATTACCATCTCTCATTTTGCCCCATCTGAATCAAGAGGACTTAACGCAGTGACTTTTTTTTTTTTTGTAAATTGAACTGAATACCAGGGCTGTCATGAGCTTAAACAAGCAGTAGTTGTGGAGTGCTTTGCTGCCAAGTGAGGTGTTTGCGTGCCTTTTGGGAAGACTGTGGGGCAGAAGGGCAGCCAGCCTTGCACACACCTCACAGCTAACTTCCTGCTGCTCCCCAAGCAAGCTCCAGAACCAAGTTTAGCCTCACACCTTTTTGCAGACTCACTAGCAGCCCCTCCTTTGGCCTTTGGCTCCCACACCCACCCCAGGGGAGGGGAGGCAGCTGTGGCTGTAGTCCAGCCTGCTTTAGGGAGGAGAGCTGGGGGTGGGTTTCATAATGGTGCGGAAAGCCTTGGGAATGAGCTATTGTGTGGGAGGGTTGAATTTCACCCACAGAACATATACAGTGAGAGAAATTGGAAATTGCATCAGAACATGCAGAATTTACACTGTGCTGCTTTCTGAGGTACCACCAGAATCCCTGTTAAATTTATAAATACAGCGCACATGCAAAGTGTAGAGCTGAGCAAATAATTCACAATGAATAATTTATCTGATAAATTTAGCCTTTTTTCTGCTCATGAAATATCCATGAACAGATCTGTGATTTGTAACTGCAACCTTTACAGTGCATTAGCATAGGGGTTTTTTAATTTAATTTCCTTGTGTAGTTTGGTATAAAAAAGTAATTCCCTGTTATTATTCATACTAGCATTTTAAATAGTTGAAAAATAGACTTTGAAGTTGAGCCATGGACTAAGGGAAGGGGTGAAGGAGACAGGTGTTATTGCCTTGCTGCTGCTGCTGTTTGTCCAGAAACACTTCTTCTGTAGGCTACATTTACAGGAACACCTCACAGCACTTTTTATTTTTGCAGCCTCTATATTTAGTGTAGAAAACCACAGAGCTGCCTCTTCTTTAATGGAAGAGAATATTCTGAGAAATAACATCCAATAATACAAAAATTTCAAGTAAAAACTGAGGTGAGGGGTCTTGGAAGAATGGGGCTGCACCCCCATACTTTGTTAAGAACAATGCATATTTTGAAGGATTTGCCATTTAATTCTGTTGTAAGACATAGACTATATCCCTGTTATATGCTGAAAATGGCATCCTTTTGGATGGGCTGAAAAATGGCATCTGCATAGGCAAAAATAATAGGGACAAAATATTTCATAAGACCTTATAGGCAAAATATAGGCAAAAATATTTCATAAGACCTTAGCAAACTTTGTAGCCTCATTTTCAGAACAAAATGTTTGTGGCTAAAAAACATAAACTAAACCCCTTAGGTTTTCTGAGATAAATAGTTTGAAAATGTAGCATAAACATGCATGCTTTCTGAATATTCTTAACATGATTTTTTCCCCATTATCTCTTAATCTTTCTATTCTAATACTTTCTCTACAGTCAAACAAACTCACCACTGTTTACTGTGGGTTTAACTGTGAGGAGTTTAACCTGTTTCACTTAAATTATCAAATGAATCTCTTTGCAGCTTTGTTACACATAGAGGTAGGAATTTTTACTGTTGCTAACCTAACAATTTAATGAATTCCTACCAAGATTTCAAAATATTTTTAGCATAACCCAAATTTTTTTCTTTATGCATATAAAACAAAACTTCTGATATAACCTCAGAGGTAATGCTTAAGAAATGGGGAGAAATACAAGAAAATTCTGTTGAGAAACTTTAATTAAGTGGGCCTACTGTAGCCCAAATAATGTTTTTGTTCTTCATTTGACATATTTAAGGATAATACATGGTTTGTGAGGCTCTCACAGATTTAATATATAGCTCTGCTCTGAAGAACAGCTTTAACAATACCTATCTGGTGAATAATCTCAATAATCTGCTTATTCTCTGCATGCAGAATTAAATCTGTAGGCTTTGCTGGGGAAGAAGGTTTGCTCCCTCTTTTCTGATGGTATGTCAGAAAAGAAAGAGTCAGTTGGATTTTACCCATATGTTTTCTACTTGGAACAATTTAATAAATTCTAAGTGGTTCTATATCAGTAGAAACCTACTGAGGGTGTTGAATACCTTTGAGAGCTGCCATTAAAAAAAAGACCAAATTGGGTTCTCAGAAACATCATGCTCAGTGAGGAGTGATACAGAAGGAACCCAGCTGGACTTTCAAAGCCAGGATGAGTTTACTCAACTGCTACTTCTTAAATATGGATCCACGGCACACAGAAAGAATTGACGTGTCACAAAGAGTCCAGCACCTATTTTTGTATTTATAATAGGCCACGACCACACATCATAAAAATGAATAGTTCATTAATTCATATTTTGGTATTACATAATAACAAAAAAAAGCCTTTAGGAAGATTTCAAAGCAAATCCTGCAGCAGTCAGCTGAAAGAAGGAATTTTGGCATTTCTCCATCCTGCAGACATAAGACAGTTTCAGATATAAGAAAAATAGGCATAAGATACTCTTCTTACCTTCTTTACAAAGCTGTTTCAAGCAAAGAAAAACCCAAATGCTCTCAGTGAATGAAGTATTCATACAATCCCCCAAAATGTTGGTGTAGGTAGATTAGCATATAATAAAAGTAGATACTGTAGCAGGTTGTCTGGAATGATTCCAGATGTCTAGATCCATCCATTCTTGCATCCATCCAAATTCGTTGAAATCAGTGCTCAACCTGAATGGACATTTTTGAGCAGATCTAGCCAAAGCCTGGTGAAGAGAAATCTAATTTGGCATCAGTGGAACTGGGATTTAGCTCATAGGGCAGACTATGTCAGGTCTCTAGATATAATTCTGACTTCAAGCCTTCTGAGCATCCCATTTGTACATGTCATAGTTTTACAGCTGAGACTGGCATAAGATCAGGGAACAAAGCCTTTTCCAAGAGCATCCATACTGGACATCTGTGCCCCTCTCACACAAGTATAAATGCTTGTTTGTCTTCTAAGGAAAATGAAGCAAAGCAGAGCATCACAGGACATCCTGATGCAGAAAACAGAAGTACTCTGTAGATCACATTTATCCTTCATTCAGTTGCACTCTGGTAGAGTATTTTGGTGAAGTACAAATCTCCAACCTTCATGCAGACATATGGACCAACAATTTACCTAGCTCTCAATCCCAAAGTTGATTTTTTTTAAGTACTAACAAGTTGAGAAATTTTTCTTTCTTTCGAGTGTTAATGATTTGTACCCAAGGATGACAGACCCATCCACACCTGAACACATCTGGGTTTGCACTTGATGCGCCTGTTCTAAAAGGAGGCTGTCAGAACCATCCTGGTGGAAAGGAAAATACTGTTTCTGCACATCATGATGTGGGAAGGAGACTTGAGAGTTTGCAACTTGCTGGAGATGGAGCAATTAGAAAAGCGAAAAAAAGCAGGGGCAACTAAACAGAAGTCACAGATGATCCTAGGGAGGAAAATAAGTTTTGTTTAAACCTTGTGCTAGTGGGATGATCGTGCAATTTAGTAATGGGAGCTATTTCAAGTTATTTCAAGCCAGTGTTTCAATGGCAAATCACTACATTTAAATTGATAACTCTTGAGAGCAGTACAAATTAGAGCTAAATACCTGCGCAGCTGCAATAATTTTGTTTGATTGTTTTTTCTTTCTAAAAGTTACAATAAAGTAATATATTAAGATAACATAATTAGGTAGGAATCTGCATAGCTTAAATGCAGTCAGTTTTATAAAGAAGTGTGGAAGCTGTTGCAAGCAAATGAAAACATCACCAGAAGCATAGACTGAAAAGATGAAAACATGCAGGGAGAGAATAAGGAAGTGAGAATTCATCTTTCTTTCATAGATGATAACATCAGCACACCTATTATTAATAACATAATATGTAATCATGAATATCTATAAATTTCCTATAAATATCTAAGTATTTGTTCCATCTTACATTGTAATTAATTTCTGATACTGTCTTGATGCCGCTGGAAACAACTTCTAAGAATAAACTCAAGATTTATACTTGTAAATATTAACTCTGAATTCTAGTAATAAGCTCATCTATGGATATTATTCATTATTTTACTTGGAATTGAGTGAAGATCAGAAAATAAGCATAGTGATGCATTATGAGTAGAACAAACTTTACAGGAAATTTTGTTTTGGCATTAAAGAGTTTAGGGCAATTTGGAATGGCTTTCTGGAAAACATTTTCCTTTATTTCCCATCCAGTTTCTGAGTTTTACATTGAAATTGCAAAATGTGTTCATTTTCAGATCTTTTACTGCATTCCTACAAATGGTGCCTTGAGCTTTTCCACTGCATATTTATATTTTGCCAAAACAAAACTCCAGTTTACACCCGCTTTTGCCAAATTAAGACCTTCATTTCCATTTCACCAAAATTTAGGAGGAGTTCAAATTAGAGATCATTAAATAGTGACTTAGCCTTCTAGGTTATGGCTTAGTATCTTCAGAAAATATTAAATTAATTCATTATTAAAAATAACTGAATTATTTTTAAACATTTTAATTTAATTTTTTTACGTAGAATGATAAGTTTTCTGTTGAAATGGAGAGCTCTACATTGCTGGGCTACAGCCCAATTCTGTTAGGAAAATGTGCTGCAATTGCTGAAGTATTGCAAGCAATGAATGATTCCCAGGAAATGAACAATAGAAAATATGGACACGTTAATCAGTCTAGTTTTCCTTCCTTTTGCAAAAGAAAAAAAAAAGGCAGGCATGCAAGCAAGGATCATACTCTCTCTGATATTAAAATCTATGGGAATTTGATGAGATAAAAGAAATGTTAAATGAACATTCTTCCTCTAAACAGACATGTCTAGAAAGGCAATTTTAGTAGTACAGCAGTGTAGCATTTTGTTTTTTCTGCAATAAAGCCATCAGATCAATAAAAAATTATGTAGCAGATTATTATTACACTGTGCTCACTATAGCTCTAATCGTAAATAATACAGCAGTTATCCTGGTTATATTAATTATAATTAGAATGCAGATAATGCAGACGGTCTTTTATTACTAGAGCCAAATCAATTTTCCAGTGTTATTCAATGCAAGGTCACACAAAGTTGTTGAAGCTCTTAGACTTCTTATGAAATGACCTGCATATGTAAGAGAGGGTTTGGCTCAGCTGTGTAAGACACATTGACTGGGAAGTGCATTGAAATAATTACAGCCATGAACTCTTGCCTGTAATGGCAGAATTTCATTTTATAAAGTAAGCATAGCTGTAATCCAGGCTCCTTTATGGTGGGAAGCCTCATAAATCTTTCAGAGAAGACCAAGTCTTTCTCTTATTTGTAAAGAAGAAATCAAAATGAATTAGTTTCAGTTGTTATTCTTTCCATCTGTGCTGTTGTGTTAAACATACTGAATGTGTTCATGTTGTATATCAATACAGAAAAAAAAATAAAATAAGAAAATACTTAATGGAAATGTTTCATTATTTTAACATAGACTGTTTTTAAGTTCACTCGTTTGGGCTCTGCTTCTCCTGGATCACTTAAAGCTTTTATCATCTTTTGGGATTGCATTGGCTTAATGTATTTGTCTTCTATCTCTCATGGCTTCAGTTTAACTCAGAATCACAGAGGAACCGATATGCTTAAAATGTGCCTGTCTGTCCTGTAACTGATGAGCAGATTAGTAGGACACTGCCAGATAATCATCTCTCAGATGCATTGGATTCATATGTGTAAATGGCACATGGCAGAGAGGGGGAAAGATCGAGGAAAGTGTCTTTTCAGTTGTGTGCTTTTCTGCTTTCTTTAAGCATGTGTGCAGATGGCCATTAGATATGCTCTACGGTGGATTCTTGCAGTTTGGAATTTACTTTTCCTCTTTTTGTTCTATGTGGTGTGTATCGAAGTGCTTCCACAGAAACAAAGCAGCCAGTAGTAAAGAGAGTGGAGGCTGCGAGTACGAGCTAGTTTAGTGAGAGGCACAGTGCTAGGAACGATGTGAAGAATAAAGGGTTGGTTGCCATTTGCTTGCTCACTTGCTTTGTTTTGCTTTGCTTTGTTATTCAATAGAACATATGCTAGAGAAAAAAAGGAATGGCCGTCCACTGAAGAAAAAACATGCATTTATTTGAAGAATTGGTGATACTTAAATCTTTAATATTTCTCTCCAAATTGTGCACTCCAATTTGCTTTTAAATCAGCAGGAATTTGGCATCTGCATGGGAGCATAGCTGTCCAGGCAGTCTCCTGCATGCCCACATGTGTTCACCCTTACATCTGGCCTCTAAGTCATACCTTCAATCAGCAGTGTGATGGCATTTAAAAAAGGGTCTCTGATCACTTTTTGGTTTTTTTGGCTTGTCATAAATCCTATTATCAGCAGTACCTGAGCTTGAGGAATTCAGTCATTTGAATCAAAATGCTCCCTTCTGACAATAACCAAGGAAGGAGACAAAACCATTTGGCAAGCAAATGAATCTTAAGTACACACACTGGAAATGTTTATACTTTGTTCTAGATAAATGTAGGCTGCATTTTGATAGTGTATCAGTATTCAGCTTATAGAATGTGAATGGGATTTATGTGTGAGAGAAATAGAGGAAGGGGTGTTAAGGAAAACTTGGTATAAATGGACTTGGAGGCTTTATTCAAATACTGGAGGCATCACTTTCAAACCAAATTATTCAAAATGTAAAAAAAAATTAAGAATTCTCTTTAGAGATACTTCTGTGACATGCATGATGTTATATCTGCGATACTTCTCATGGATCCTCCAGTTTTGTGTGACTTGATTTAATCTTATCTAGAGATAATATGATCTCTCTGAGCACTACTTGCCTCTTTATTTTGATGGCAGTAATTTAATCTTTTTTTTTTTTCATAAGCTTCCCATTCTCTGAAAACACGTTGCTGGGTTTGGTTGGTTGGTTTGGTGTTTTATTTATAATAATGTAGTAGCACTTGCAGGTTTGGGGTATCATGCCCTAAGCTTGAGGTGCAAAACAGAGCAAGGAAATATTGGGTCAAAATTGATTTTCGTTTATCAGTTTTACTTCACAGAAGTAAATGTTCCATTTCAACTCATAAAAGAGCCCGGCATCCTTTTCCTCCTTTTCACCTAAATTGTTTGGTTTTATACAAAGGAAGAAAACTCGCACTTTTGAAAAGTTCATTTTGAAGCCAAGCAGTACAAAGATATACTATATGATTGCTTAGTGTACAACTTTTCCTTTTCTTTGCGTAAAAAATTCTGAGGCTCATGGTATATATTCTTGTGAGGGTTTTTTTTAAGGCAGTCTATCTCAGAGGTAGCATGTGTATCAGGGGAGGCAGGGATTGCTATGGTAAGTACCCCTGCTTCAAATAATAGGATTTGGGAATTATTTTCAGTCCAAAACATAAGGGAAAAAAATGTCTAAAAGTGACCTTGTCGTCTGAATTAACTTCCATGAGATTCCACTTTAAAATGATATGCCCAGTATTATCATTTTACTGCCAAAAACTGGGAACACTTCCAAATTTTGACTTAGAAATTATTGTACTTCCAACTGAAAAAAAAAAAAAAAAAAAAAAAAAAAAAAAAANAAAAAAAAAAAAAGAAAGAAGCTTTTTGAAGTACTTCTTTTTGTTGAATACTGTAATAGATGGCTCTGTAAAATCCCAAGTAAATGGCCAAGACCGCAAGTTCGAGCTGCCCCCAAGGCAGTCTTATCTTACACACAGGCTTTTAGAAGATTTTTGTTTTGTTCTTGAATGTGTGTAGTTTATGTGTTTCATCAGAAGATGCCTGGTTTTTTGCCTGACTCTACACCCCCATGTCAATACCACTCAGGTTCACAAGGGGAGTTAGCCGCGGGATTTGTGCTGTGCTGAAGAAGAAAGATTATCTTTCCTGTAGGGTGGGGGGAAGCGCATTGTGCACATCTCTGTAAAGTAAAGACTGCGGGAAAAAATGAAGAGGGCATAACTTTTTAATATACAATAGCATTCCTAAGTTAATATAGCATGCTGGAATGTAGTGGAACATTTTATTATTCGGCAGTCGTTTTTCTTTACATCTTGTAAATAAAATGTTCCTTGTCTTAACGGGCATTCAGCAACAGCAGGGTAGGTTTCTAATCAGCCACACAAACCACTGCTCTAAGTGCACTTGATAGTGTCTCCAGCAAATAGCTTTAGAAAATATCCTTCGTAGTGTACGTACCCTCGTGTGAGGATTACCTGCAATGATACGATACATCCTCATGCATTCAGGCAGCCTCGTGTGCCTCTGATCTATCCTGGCTTTCACTCTCACTGTTTCCGAAATGGCCTTTCTGCCTCCTGATCAAAACACGGAGCAAAAAAGTGCCATCTGGACGCTGCATGCTAAAAAGTCAAAGATCTGTACACTGCATTATGCCCAAAAGGACATTTCCTTGTCAGTTAAGCTGCCATGTACTTTAGTCTGTCACTGATAACTAACAAAATTACAGTATGGTAATTTTAATTGGAAGCTATCCATTTTTATCCCTCAGGTTTTTCTTTTATTCCCCGTGGCAATCTTCTCCTCCAGCAGGCTCCCTGGCCGTGGCACAGGCGTGGGCAGAGCCCGGTGGGAGGCAGCGCGCCGGGCACGGCAGTGTCCAGCTGCCAGGGTGCCAGAGCCGCCCATCCAGCCTCAGCCCCGTCTGTCCTTTTCCTAATTCCTTCATTCTGCTGCTTTTTCACTCACCTGGAGGCCCACAAAGCCATTTGACAATTAAGGTTATAGAGGAAAAAAAGGCAGTCTCCCCCAGCTGCTGGATTTTGGGAAGATACTGATATGGGCAAGGGAGGGGGCACACTGGGGTTAGATGGAGAAGGAACATTTCCCTGTTGGAAAGCTGTAAGTAAGAATATTTAGGACATCAGTTTTGTTGTTATTGGAGAAGCAGAGAGGGAGTAAGAGCCTCTCACCAGAAATAAGAACAGCATCCATGACTGCAGGAGTAGAGAGGAGGGGTAGCTTGCTTTTAGAGGGCAAAAACCAGGGTAAGGACAGAAAAGTGGAAAGTAAAAAAGATGAAAAAGGAATCAAACTCATGGGATATGAAAGACTCTATTTTCATTTTAATGTATACATAAAGATTGATGTTGTTTTGCTTATATTTATTTGTCTGTTTGTTATCTGAGTGGTGCATGGTGCAGGGAATTTTACTGTTTTTTCCTTTTATCTGGATGACTCAGAAAAGTAAAAAATGCAGCCTGTAATATTGGCTTATGGCCTGGCAGAGTAGAAAGGAGTGCAAGCCAAACTCCCAGTCACCTGAATCTCCTTGCAGAGGAGAATCAGGTACACATTTCAAATGTGGAAATAAATTCAGTGTCTGAATGCACCAAAATAGAGTAAGTGTGAATATGGACTTAGATATCCAAATAGTAATTAAGCATTTATTTTAAGAGAATTTGGATCTCTACAGAATTAATGCCAGATTAAAAACATAACATGCATTTTTCAAGTTACCATTTTGTGGCCATACAATTTTGTGTGAAGTAAATTTCTGTTGTCCATTTTCACAGCATCTTGAACTGTTACAGTCCAAGTTAGTTTGTGCACTACCAGATGGATTTTTACAAAGTTTTTAATGACAAGATAACAACATATATTCTAAATTTAAGAGATTGACAGTTCTTATCATCTTAGAAAATATCTATAAATATACCAAAAATCAGAAAATGTTAAAACAAGCATCATCATCACATAAGTCTAAAAATTCGGCTGGAATTGTGACTGCAAGAACAGCATGGGAAAAACAGAATGGCATGGAATGTAGGCACCCTATAGACTGGGCACAAAAGTTATCCTTCTGAATTTGCAGTGGATTATGTCAGAGGTCTTTTTCCTTAGCAAAAGTTACACAAAATGCTGTGTCTAAACATCAGAAAAATACGAATATTTAAAAGCACAAAATGAGCAAGGTCAAAATTCATCTGGCCAATGTGCAGCTAAATTTATGAAAACAAGTAATTTGTAGTTGTAGTTTTATTATATATTTTTATAATTTAGCTAGGTTCAGTTATCTTTGTTGCTCCAGTATGGAAAACCACTGAACAAGGCATTTGATCCTGTTCTTTAACAGGAGAATGCTAATGGTGGATCCAGTTCAATATTCTCTCTGGATTATGGTTTGTGAACTTTATAAAAATATGTCCATAGTAAGTTTCAAAAAACAGCAGAAAGTATTGCATGAGAAAGATCCAGACAACACATCAGCTGAGAAAAATCCATGTAGAGAAGTGGAAATTATGCAATGTTTTTCTCCTGAAGGACCACAGCTGTATTTCTCAGCAGAGAAAGAAAGTCTTTTAAGCTGTAACGTTGATCATCAATATCCCTCATGGGTCTCTGGCAGGGTGGCTTTCATACAGTTGTACTGGCAGTGTTTCCTCTCTTAGCTGCTTCCTGAAGAAGCCTTGCTGAGGAGAAAGGTGCTGAAAAGGTTAATGGGAAGCCCTGATAAATCTGCAGAGACTGCCTATATCATTAGAATCTCTTACACATATCAAAATGATAGCCTACACCTAAGGAAAAAAAAGAGATTTTTTTTTTACTTTTATGTAGTCTTTATGACAGCAAATCAGTTCTCAATCCCAGTTGAGAGAACTGTTGGGCTTTCTGTGAGGTGGGTGGCTGGGCAGGAGCAGGGTACCTCTGTGCCCTGGTGCCACACCAGCCAGAGCATCTGAAGTGCATGGAGAGGTGGCACAGCCATTCCCAACTTCCCTTCCACAAGATAAAGAAAGATTTGGATTGGAAAAGATCAGATTCTTACATTTAAGCCAAATCTTACCAAAGATGCATCTGAAGAGCAGCTCTGTGCAGCCACTCCCCGTGCAGCTCCCACACTGCCTGGCTAAGCCTCAGGCATGGTCCATTGTCAGGAATCTCCAGCCTGAATCACTAAAGGCAGTTTTCCAGTGCCTGTTTCCAAGATCCTCTGCCCCAATAGAAGGAGACTTTTTATCACGGTGATATTTTCCTGACAAACTTACAAAAGACATGTTTAATTTTTTTTCTAACAATGCCTTGCTATCTATGTTTATTTAAGCCTAGTCACAGTCCTGTTAGAACTTTTTTATCAGACCTTGAAAACTGAGTAGAAAAGTAGATTGCTGCCTTTTCCTTCCACTTTTGGAAAGCTGGAATCCAATCTAGCTCAAAACATAAAATATACTTTTGTTACCACAAGATTGCAGCAGAGGTTAGTAGCAATGTGTATTTTATAGTATATTTTCTCTGAAGGGAAAATTCATACTATAGCTATTCAGACTATATGATGTGTGAATTCAGGACAAAAAAAGAATTTATTTTCCTTTTTTCCATTAATCAGGGATGAACACTAAATGCAAAGTTCAAATTCAAATAAGAATTTCTTTGTGTCTGGATCTAATGTTTTGGACTGATTCTTTTACAGCTGAAGGGATAGCCTTCACCATAATTGAAAAGTCCATGTTTCATTACATGTGGAAATATAGATGGACACATACTTTCTTGGGAGGTGGGTGTTTTTATGATAGTAGCAATAGTGCTTATATTACTAGAGTAAATTTATGATATCTTCTATTAATTAGTCTAGCTAACTTGGATTTAGTGACTTGTAGGCTGGGACACAAAAATGTGTATCCATTGTTTAGATTTTTTTTTTACTATATTTCTTAACCACTGTAATGGAAGTCTGTGTAGCAGTTCTGTATTTGTACAGTGATTTCTCCTTAAAGCAGGACTAAATGCTCAATATTTTGTCACCTCATCCCCAAATTAAAAATAGATACTGTTTATAGGTTGATTGTATCTCTACATGTATTTTTCTATACAATTTTGTTTAGATTTTTCCGGGAAAATATTTTAGATTTAAATGTTTACAAAATCTTCTATCTGTTTTCCTAAATGTTTCTTCTGCTGCTTTAACAGTCACGTGTTGCAATGAGAACACAAGTGGGGAAAAAAAACCAGAGGAGCAAAATATAGACTGACAACATGCTTAAGCAATCAGGAAGTATTTAGTCAATACATGGTCTCAGCACAGCAACAAACAAGTTTATAGATGTGTGAGAAGGGGAAGGGAGATTTGGATTTGAAAGAAGAAAAGCTCAATGGATGCTGTTAGAAAGTGTATCAGAGGTCTGAAGGGCACTGCAGGGAACATAGATAATGCTTTGAAAATACAGGAAGTGTGAGTTGGAGATTTGGCTCCTGTAGCAGGGGAAGATGGAGCAGACCTCAAGTGAAAGGGGAGGAGAATATTCTGTCCAAGTGAGGACAAATACTATGTTTCATCCAAAAGAAGAGGGAAGGCAGCAGAGAGAGGCAAAAACAGAGATCACACGGCCAAGGCAATGGAAAGGAAGTATCTTGATAGCAGCATTCTGACTAGATGACAGTATTGTAAGGTTTCTGCAATTAACAGGGGGTCTTTGCTGTGTGGATGGTTAGGAAAGGCTGTGCTTTTGAAAGGTAAAACGAGAAGGGTAGGCATAGTCTTAAGTAAGATATGGAGGGAGATTAAGAACTGTTTTGAACTGGGGAGCTTGACATCAGAGAAATAAGGCAAGCTGAGCCTTGGTATGGAGCAGAGTGGTGCATTTGTTGCTTTATTAGCATAAGATTTCTATAACCCAATATAATCTCATCCAAGTGAGAAGACCAAAAAGAGGTATGGAGTTTGTCTGGCATTCTGCTGTAGAGACAGAAAGAGAATCTGAGAATAAGTAAACTGAGGGAGAAATGAAAAATTGCTGCAGTCTTTTTAGAAAGGGAAAATTCATTCCAGAAGCAGCTACAGAGGGGAGAGGATACAGGAGAGTATTGGAACTTGCAAACCCAAGTTGGACATGGGATAGACCAGGACTGTGCTAGAAAACAGTAAGATTGCCTTGATTTCTTCTCTGAGGCAAAGTACTTGTTTCTAAAGCACTTCTCATTTTGCAGCACTGATTCTTTCTTCAACTGCAAAAAACCCAAAGCCCTTAAACATACAGTTTAAAATTCTGTCCATATTAAGGGTGTTCTATCTATATTAACTTATGTGTGTGTCACTTAAGATTGTTAAAAACCTCAGGGTGGGAATAGTGTTATTTGCATTTGCACATTTGTATGGCGTCACATAGGCTTATTGCTAAATAAATGGTTGCTATGTGTAATTAGTTGATCTCTGGTTTCAAATGTTCATTAGCCGTACAGATAAAATGAAGATGTTACCTCGGTCTATTGTTAATAGATTTAAGCTTTCTTTTGCTCTTGGGTTTTGGTGTTGTTTTTTTTGGTTTGTTGTTGGTTTGTTTTTGTTGGGGTTTTTTTTGGTGTTTTTTTTTTTTTCTTTTATATATCCAGCTTCCTTCCACTGTGCTGCTGCAGAAAATTACCTTTTTCTGTTGGGAGGAGAAGAAAATTTATTTTTTCACCCTTGGAACTTGAGGTAAATAACAAACCTAGAAATTTTGGACAGGAAAATCTAAGCATGGAGTATGAAACAGGAATGCAAAAACTAAAACATTGCAAAAACCTCTATACCCTTCAGCACTTCCTTTCAAAGGTAGTTCTGGTGTCCTTTTACCAAAGGAGATGAAACAACTGAGAATATTAAGAGTAAAAGGGAAAGTGGTGCAAGTGATAATACATTACTCAAAATCGTCATAGTCACAAATGATTTAACAGAGCAGCACTTAAAAAAAGAATTATGAAATAGGAATTCTAATGCAGGCAGTTATATTTTTGGAAGTGTAGTGTCAAACAAATAGTTCCTTTAGTTAGAGGAATGAATGGATCCAGTTCCACTGCATCATATGAGCTTTCTGACTTTCAAAAAACCTCAACATCTGCACTTGAAATCAGCTGAAGACAAGCAAAGTGAAGCTCTGGAACAGGTTATATACATCATTAAATGTCTTTAAGGAGAGAAAGACTAGGTGAATTAGCTTCTAGATGAACTAGAGTACTGTTGAGTCTGTCTTGAGACAAGGAGACAGAACAGATGATCTCTCCTGCGGGTACACACTTCCAGAATTTGAGGGAGCAGAAGAGATAACACTTGGAAGATAATGTCAAAGACTTACCTGATCAAACAAACACTACTGTGTGCACCTCTCAGGCCTTACATCAGTTGCAATATCAGAGATGGGAGGATACCTTTCACTCCAATGCTCTGGCAAATAGAACGTGTTAGAAAAGTGACCCACTTGCACCAAATATACAAGGCATTAAAATTCTTTCAGAACAAGATGTGGGAAGTCAAGATGGAAATGTTCTTGATATAAAGGCAAGAGTAAGAGAAGTATATGGATAGATAAAGCAGAGTTTATAGCTGAATTGTCCCCATTTCTGATTTAATGTGAATTCCTTTTTTGTTCTCTTGTGTTCCTTCAACATCCTATCAAGTCTAACAGTAGATCTTCTAGATCCAGTAGATCTGTTATTGATTCTTCAAAGATAAACTGTTGCTCTAAAGATTATAAAATAGAGATCTTTTTCTAAATGCATTTTAAAAGGAAAAGAAGTGGTAAAAAATATTCTATGTAAAACAAAAATAGCCTTTGAAATGATGTAAAGCCTGGCTCTCTCCCTCATTAGTCTGTTCTGGATATTTTTGTTCAGCTCTAAAGTAAGATACTGCAGATCAGGAAGAGTATTCTTTATTTATTATTAATTCCTTTTCTTTACCAGAATATACATCTCGCAAGACTGCTAAGTTTAGAGTAAGAGACAAAGGTTTTTAGATTAACCTTGTTATCCCTTTGGTCAATGGATTGTTTTCACAGAAATTACCAAGTTAAAAAAATACTAATGTCAGAAGAATGCTGGCGTGTGCAGGGCAGGTGAAAGGAGCCTTCACTCAGGTTCTCAAGCACTGAGCCTTCCAAAACGTGCCCAGTGCAAGTGATCTGGGAGCCAACATAAAATAATTGCTTTGGGCTACACCAAGAGTCAACAGCAGCTCTTCACCCTGGCTGTTCAAATACGTGGCACTTCGGTGAAGATAATGAGAAATTAGAAGTTGAAATTTTTCATTTTAAAAAAGCATGAAAAGACCTGTCTTGGTGCATTCCAATCTACCTGTTTCTGCTTTTTCCTTTCTCCTCGAGAAACTTTTCTTTAGTTTTAGTTATGAATGAAAAAAGAAGATTGTACTGAACTGTGAATTGCCCTTTTCTCTCTTTTTGCTTAAAACGCAGCATGGAGAGAGGCGAGTGCAATTATTAGTTCTGGAGATTGTGAAAATCTTTTGAAATGAAGGGCATTTGCCAGAAATCTGTCAAACTACAAATGACCCAGGTCTTGCTCAAGAAACCATCTATTAGAAGTAGTGACCCACTAACCTCATTTTTCCAGAAAGACTGGTGTGCAGTTATGGCAAGACAATCCAAGAGATTTGTAAAACTTCATTTCTTTAGGGGTCAGATAGTAAGATTTCAGATGCAGAAGCAACAGAAAATCACATCAATTTAAGCAGGAAGTACTGTTTCCAAAAGAGCTGTGTATATTTAGACAGCTTGAGTGAATGTTCAGCTCTCCTGATTCATTACTCCATTCAGGAATAGCTTAAGATCTGCTTTTACTCTGCTGAAGTTTTTTGTCTGGGTTCCCCAGCACTCTGTATGTCTACTGGGAAAGAAAACCTCTTTCTACATTTTATAAAAGTGAGATTATACACAGATTACTGGACATTTGTACTTGGTACTTGAGAACAATTTTCCTTTTAATATAAGCAAGCCTCATATTGCAGTAGTTGTTGCCTTACAAATGTTCATAATAATAATCATTATCAATCTGCTTTCTGCGGCAATTAAACCCCTAAATTGAGCAGGAAGTAATGCTAAACTCAGAAGTGGTAAAGGCTTTCCTTCCAATTTGAAAAGAGGATGAGAGAGAACAAATTAATCATAGAAATGTGGATGCTGGAAACATATTAGAAAATCTAGCCAGTCTCTTTGCCTTTCGTTTGCCTTTTATTGTACACCCTGCAGTATTCTGACAGTCTGGTTTTTCAAAAGCTGTAGTCTTAAAAGTGATAGGTTACCACTACTTTCTCTTAAGAGTGTATAAGAATCTCACTGATAAAGAGGATTTCAGAAGTTTGGGAAATGAATGCTTCCTCAGCAGTGAGGAACTAACGGTTCCAAACATATATAGAAATACAAAAGGGATTTTTTTTTTCCCCCAGTGATTTTTTGTGCTGAGTCGCCATCTGAGATGTCTGTGCATATGTCAGTTGATCTGTGTCTGTTTTAGAGCTGGAATATGTTCTCACTCCCTTAATAATCACCTCCTCACTTTCTGTGCAATTTTAAAATTACATCTGACCAGAGGATTAAGAATGTCTTAGTGGTAACGTAGTCTTGAAATTCATTTGACTGTGCATTGTTCTCTGAAGTGCCATATTTAGCTTTTAACAAGCTTGGGAATATTGTTTATTTTGCCGTATGATGTGTTAGTTGCTTAGCTAATTCTGCATTTAGAGACGTGTGTTCTCTGGGCTCTCACATGGGGGGAGGAAAGTGTCCTCCTTATGTGAGAAAGCTGCCACAGCAGCTGAGATATCACTTAACACTGGAGGCTCTCCAGGGCTTGCATGTGCTGCACATGCTTGCAATGTATTTTGGTATTACTGTGACCAACATTAATACACAGCACCAATGCTGAGAATAAAGTAAGTGCTAAAGCTCAGATTCAGATGCTCTAAATGGCAGCATCTTTATTGCTCTACACTAAGAGGGAATGAACAAATAGTTCTAGAGTGGGCAAAGACAACTGGTGTAGCACCTTAACCCCAGAGGCAAATTTATTTCCACCCATCTGCTGTCTCAAATGCCAAGTCCTAGAAATGCCACTGTTTCCGAAGTAGCAGACATTAACCATGTGTGTGAATCTTAGGCATTAGCAAAAATTATTCCAAAAAAACTGCCTTTGTTTGTCTTTCATGAATTGCCAGAGCAAAGAACAAGGCCAAGGCACATTGTGGGCTCCATTATCCCAGCACTAACAGGTTCATAATTTCTGTGATGGAATATAATGAATGGCTATCGGTGAGATGGTAATTTCATTTCATTCATCTGCTGCAAATAATAAAGGCATTTGTAAGGCTGTAAGGTAAGGTCTAGGGCTGGGTTCTGGTCTACTTTGCTGTGGGACTTGCAGACCCCAAATCATGATACCCAGCTGAAAGGGGATTGTAAAGGACTTGTATATTATGGAATAAAATACATGTTCCGAGTCTGCAGACTCCTGGAGCTGAGGGTGGGCAAGGAAAACATAGCTGGCTGGTGGTGTATAGGTCTTCCCACAAAGGACCTTGGCTATGATTAGTGCCTCTCTCTCCTCCTCTTCCTGCCCACCAGCACAGGTTTGGAGAAAACTCTCCTGTTGCTGCTTCTCCTACCAGTAAATGGCAGAAAAAATTACATGTTTTTTAGTGCAGAAATAGGTCCAGATTAAAAATCCAAGTGGCAGGGAACATTAGTGCTGCCCTTTCCTTGCCAAAATTTACCAATTCCCCCTCTGCTGTGAGCTGCTTTCAGACATTTGTGTTTCTTTTTGTATAGGCAGGCTGCGTATTCAGCAGAGTGACTCAGAGCACAGAATCTCTTTGAACTGTGTTTCTGCTCTGGGAAAATCTTTTTTGGTTTTTGTTTCTTTAATATTTTTTTTAAGTGATAAGGAAATATGTGCTACTTGCAAGTTGCTCCTTTTGGCAAACATGGGATATCCCTTTTTAGTACGGATTCTGTTCCATATGTGATCGTTCCCTTTTGCCAAACTTCCTTAGATGTGCACCAAATTGCAGAAAGATGAATACCAACTTTGCATAATTTGAACAAGAAAGCCTTGCAGTGCTACTTTTCTGTTTAATTTACAGGGGGGGAAAAATTATGAGATACGTAGGACATAAGTAAGGGCAGAATAGAGCCCTTAATCTTAATTATTCATTCTGCAGTATTATAAATGACTAAAGATTACTTCCAATGTTTGGTATAATCTTACAGTGTGCAGATGTGGTTCTCTTTGGTATATGCCATCTTTACTGAACTCACAATTTCCATAATGCTGTCACATTCTGCATGGGAAGCAGATTTACAGATAGGTAATCCATGTAAGGTATTTTAAAGACAGCTTATTAAAGGATTGAGGCCTGCTGTTAAATTACATATGCTTTCAATTGCTATGAGGAGCAAACAGTATCAAGAAGTACAATAATTTAGCTACAGCTGGAGAAAGGCCTATTTAAAGTTTTGATGACAGATCCTTTAAAGTTTTCCTTTAAGTTCTTTTCTGCTTTCTATCTTCTCCTGCATAGTACAGTATTTCACTTTATACAATGTAATTTCACCAGCAGGTCAACTGTACACGCACTAGGAAACTGAAATGCATTCCTGAACTGATAGACAGAGTTTACAGAACGACAGTGGGCGCCGGGCTCCACGCTTGATGGCATTATCTAAACACCTGACAGCAAGGCTGGAGTCACTGCAGTTTAGCATTGCTAATTATTAATAGCTCCAATAGCGCTGGGCACCGTCGCCGTGGCGCATCCCTGCCGCCGCTGCCTGTGCGAGCTGCCGGGATGCTCCGGTGCCTTGATGCTGCTGAGCACATTGGATAGTGCCCCCATCTGTTTCTGGAACACAAGGAGATGTGTCACTTATGGGCTGGGCTGTCTGCTCCTCGTACCCTGTACAGAAGGAGTTACAAGAGATTGCCTTTCCAAACAGATAAGCTCATTCCCCTCTCTTTAACCAGAATAAGGAGGCGATGGCTGTAGAGTCATTCCTTAAATGGGGGAGGCTGGGGAGGAGGGGGAATGTTTGGAGCTTTTTTTCCCTAAAGTAACAAAATAAATGAGAAAATAGCGATGCTGTTTGGAGCTAACTTTAAGTGTCTCACGGTAAGATGCTAAAAGGGGCACATTATGCAGACATGAGACTACAGAGCCTGAGAAGGAATGTGTTAAACAATCATTTTGTAACGATGAGTCTGGCCATGCGTTTGCATGTGAACATTATTACAATCTGAAAAAGAGAAAATGTTATTATGCCATGTATCTTTGAGCCATTATTGGAATTAGGTTACAAAGCTTTGACTGCAAGGTTATTTGAATCTACTGCTTGTTGTTAATGTCATGCTTTCTATTTAGTATTTTTTTCCTTATTTGTTATGAACTAGGACACTATGAAAAGCAAATAATTTTTAAAAATGTGTCTGTAACCACCCACCACAAGCATAAGTATGTTTTTGATTGTATATATTTAAAGATCACCGTACACTGTGGAAAGAGCTGTGCAAAGCTCTGAAAAGAGAAAGTAGTAAAAAAAACCAACAAAAAAAAGGTTTTAATAATTAAAATACAAGGCTTTTAAACTTTTCTTTATTTTTTTCTTCAACATTTCTGTATAATCTAAGCAGATACATGAAAAATACTGACTCTAAATTTGGCAAAAGAAAAGATTTTCTTACAAAGAGTGATCTAAACATCTTTCCACATAAATATATTAAGACTTCTTTTTCTTTTAGTTTTGCTTTCTTAGTAAGTGAAAAATAGTATTTTTATTTTGATGTATTTACAGTGTGAATTATGCACATGATATTTCTGTCCTCGTCTAATAAATCTGTTTTTACAGAAGTTGTAGAGGTTAATAGATTTGGAATTGCATTAGATTTCTATAATAAATGGATATATAAGACAAGACCTTATTAGGTTGATCTTTGTCTGTGAAATCTGTCTTATTCAAATAATTTCAGAAACCAAAAATACAAAATATAAACTTTTCCTACTCATGAATTTTTAAGCATATATCTCTGTAAATATTAGTGCAATTTAATTGCAGAAATTTACTTTATTACCAATAAGTAGCAAAGTTTTGTAGAGTACTCGAAACTAGTATTTTTATTTCAGTATTTTTACTGGAATATACTTCTTATAATGAACTTTGAATTCACGTAATGTCAATATTATCAAATATTGATATATCACCCCTAGACAGCAAATGTATTATCGATGCATTTAGTAGTAGCAGTACAAATAATTAAAGTAGTTAAAAATTTAACTGAAAAATTAAAAGGTAATGCTTAAATAAATAAAATAAAATATCTCAGTAGAAAACATTGCTAATAGGCTGTGTAGATCTCATTCCATTGTTTCTGTTGTTACCATGTCTTAATGGCTTTTATTGTTTATGGGAAAAATTGTTTAAGACAGCAAGAATCTCGGGTCTTCTCTTTTTTATGAAGGTCAAACTAAATTCAGAATTATAACTGAAAAATGAAATGTAAATACCAAGATCTTTGATAACAAAGTAATTAAAATGTATGGTTTTGCCTACTGTGTATAATAAGGGCTTATATTTGATCAACCATAAAAGTTATTTAATCATTTTAACCTTGGAATACTACCCCACAAAAAACTACTTAATGGAAGTTAGCTGAGAAGCATTAGAGTATCACAACATCAAGAAGGCTGAGCGAGAGGGCACTGAAAATTCAAGCACAGCTTATTTCTGCCATAATACTATAGCAGGTTGCATGGCAACCAGTGGCCGTGGATTTTGAAGTTACTTTATCCTTATTCAATGAGCAAAGACTTAGCCTGTATTTATTTTGGTAATTTCTAGAATTAATCAGGTATTTAAGGCCCAGTGTAGCATAAACTTGCTGTGATTTTTTGATTGGCAAATGAATGTTTACAGCTGTTGTTGGGAGAAGATCTGGAAGAAGAGGAGAGCTCAATTGTTCCTCCTAGTATTGCAGATAGTAAGTATTAGACAAGTGCTTGGATCAGCAGCCCATTTTGAGCAAGTGTGGCTTGCAAGCATCTCCCTGTGATTTAGGTTAGTCATTTTAGGAGGACGCTGGAGTTTTCAAAAAAAAAACCCTGCCATATTTCATTTTAATGCTTCCATTAAAGAACAATGCTAAGAGAATTTTAACATTTTTCAGCTGAATAAAAGCTGTAATCATAAGCCAAAGTCACAAGTACAAGTAGTGTGGCACCCTTGTGGGCATGTATTACTTCAGAGGATACAGTAACATACAAATCTCAAAACATGTTTTAAAATACAATTTAATTTCCATTACTGTCTTTAAAGTACAAAGGCAACTCTTTCAGTATCCTGTTGTTTAATATGTTCAGGGTTCTGCCAAGCTTCTCAATATCCCCAGATCTTACTGAAATTGAAGTAAATTAAAAGCACAAAGCACACCATCATAATGCTTGTAATGAATGAGAGGTGTGAACTGGTGGCTCATTTAATGAGTGCTTTTTAAAAATGCACTTTGCTAGAGCATATGAAAAATCTGTAGGATATTTCCAGGTTTCAGAAGCAGTGTATATTCTTGTAGTGAAAGATGCCATCATAATGCTTATGCATACAGGGATAGGATTATGATATGAGTGTTCTCTTCATGTGTTTCAGTTCCTAACTTTCTGGCTTTTATGCAAAAGTACACATTGAATGAACCTTATCACATACGCAGCATGAAAGGCATCATTAAATCAAGACAGGCTTTCACAGCCCTGACTTACATCATGCACCCCACCAACCTAGCTTTGAAGAACCCTTTTTTTCATATGTTCATGAACTTATCAGATTTATGTGACAGCTGTATCATTCTATTTTAAAACATTTCCAAGAGTGATGTTACATCAAGATTCTAATAAGAAGCCCACAGTCCTTAGGTGGCAGTGGGCACCCAGCCAGTTGACCACTTTTGGTTTGGGAATGCCTTGTTCTCCAAGGCAGGCCACTGAAACAGAAATTGCACAACTGCACATGCCTAGTGCAGGTCATGCCTTTTCTGAGAGGCTTCCTCAGTACCCATCTACTGCTTATGTCCAGAAAACATGCACCCACAGCATCCATATTCTGAACTTTACAGCACAGGAGTTAATTTGGTTAAATTTTGAGCTGAAATGGGTAGAGGATGTCTTGGCATTTTTTTGGCACAGGTAGCCTGGAGGTTACAGCCTATATGTGTGCAGCAGCAGGAGGGGGTCCATGGATATCTGCTTTCAAGCAAAGTGTGGCAGTTTAGGCTCACTGTGCCTGATGGCATGTATAAAAGTCCCTAATGATCTCCTTGATGAAATAAAGCGATCAATCTTGGCAGTGAAGGCACAGCAAAGTTATTTTAAAAATGCAGAGGTTATTTTGTTAAAACCTCCACTAGAAAGCTAGTACTTCTGGGAGTCATGAATGCTGTTAAAATATATATATATATTATAGCCTTTATGATGACAGTTAAAAGTTATTACAGCCAAATACTTTATGTCAACAATAAGCTACTGCAGTTTAAGAAAAATGAAAGGTTTTCCCCTGAGTCGGTTCTGTTTTCTTTGAAAATAATAGGAAATAAAGCTTAAATATTTTGGGTTGAAACTCTTGGTCCTGTTTGAATATTTGTGTTTCATATGTTCCAGAAATTAGTGAATTTTGGTGACCTCATTTCTGGTCACTTTTTTTTTTTTTTTCTAATAGAAGGGTTAATACTAAAATGTGCTAATATCAAGAAAGGAATATGCAGTTTCATAGTGTTTTGTATTAGTAATAAAAGTAAGAAAACTGTTCAGAGCAAATAATTGTGTCAGTAAGGAACTCCTGGGTTTTCTAACTTCCATCTTGGCTGACAAGCATGCTGACCTGGGCTGTTGTCTTGCCTCTATCTTCTTTTGGGGACATGCATTAAGTCAGTCTGAACAATCAAGCACAATGCAGGATTTGCCCAACCATTATGATTTATCTTCCATTAGGCATTGGCTAAAATGTATTAACAAAAACCGTGAATGCTGTTCTAGTGCAAAAACAGGAAGGAATTAAAGAGCTGGCCCAGTGTTAGTGCAGAGGAAGTGAGGACTTTGCATCTTCTTGTCCTTTTTTTAATTTGTAAAAGTGATGGCTGCAACAAGAAACTTAATAAAACCTCTGATCAAACCACTGCTGGTTATGACCAGCAGTTTTCTTGTAGCTACACTGTGGACAAAATAGTAGAAATCATTTTATCAGGTGTTGCACTGCACGACACAAAAGAATGACACGCACCTGTCAGGTTGAAATGAGGAGCGAAAGAAGGGCAGTTTATTATGATTTGGGGTTTAAATAGGATTTGGAATTTGATCAAGGATTGGAGGACAGGAGGAACACCTCTCTGACCCCAGTGGTCCATTCAGAAGTCGATCACAGAGAGGAATGAAAACAATTTACTTTGTTTATGGTGGTACATGCATGAGAATCTCCAGTAGAAATATGTAAACAATATCAGAAGGCTGAAAATCAAGGCGACAATCAGGCATTCGAATGGATTAATTTTATGTAGGGCTTTGAATCAGTTGTTGCTTCTGCTTTTATGTCTGTGTGGTTTTTTTAGGCTTAGTGATGAGGGGATAGAGTTGTAGAAGTTCAGAATATCCCTTGACACTGGCCCTCCCTGTTTTGTGGGGATGGGCAATCCGATTACAACAAGGCTTTGTTTTTTTAAAAGGAGAAAATTGAACATTCAGTGATGCTCTGGGCCAGAAATTACTGTCCAAGTAAACTGCAATACTTATGAATGAGCCATAATAGATTTGTCAGGGCTATGACCTATTTCAGTAACTGTGAAAAAGGAATAATGTTAAGGTGTCAGAGAGGAGTCAAGGCATGGGGCTTGTTTGCACTGAAACCCTGGGCAGCGAGAAAAACATGAAGGTAATTCTTTCTACTTCATTCTGAAAATAAGAGCCTGGGAACACAGTCAGGAATCAATCTTTAGCTTAATTTCCCCCTAAATAATTTGCATTCTGTAAAATGAAATACATTTCATATATTTATAGTATTGGAACCTGGGATTAAAATTGAAAGCCTACAGTGAAACTCACATTTGCAGAACAGAGCTTTATCAATTACTTCCCTTTTCTGACAGCAATGCCTGCTTTTCCAGAGCAGACCCCACATGTCCTATCCTTCTGCATTACAGACACATTGGACACAAATGTGTCAGCTGAATTTTTGCCACACTATGCAAGGAAATTTTAAGGAAATGTTTCAGTTTCAAAAATTCTACTAAATATTGTGTATTTGCTTTTTATTTTAAAACTGTTTTGTCAAAATGTCAGTGGTGAGTAGATCTTTTATTGTCTAAGTGCATACCTCCTCTTAAAAATAACCACAGAACCAAAATTATAAATGTTTTACGTCATTCTGAGTTTTCTTTTCCACCATTACCTGCACTGACTGTCTCAGAGCACAAAGAGGCTAACAGTACAAGTGTAAACTGTCATCTAAGTCTTTTTCTTCTGCCTAACACTGGAAAGGTTATGTCCTGAAATAATGCATTTAGCAAATGATGAGCCCTGTAAGACAGGACCAGGGCTGGAAGGATTGCAGAAAAAATGTGCTCAGAGCTGGAAACACACGCACAGATTGAAGACTAAACCCAAATGCTGCTTGTCTGTGAGAGCTTTATATTGACGCCTCTGTGATTGGAAAGAAGAATTATGCAGCCAAATGCTCTGTTGATTTACATTCCTGGAAAAACCACTGATTTATGGAAGGTTTTGTGATATAAATATCACCGTTTATTCTTGGTTTTAAGCTTTTCAACTGCAGTAAGGTGTATCAAGGATCCTTTCTAGTTTGCACTGTATTTTGTCTTCTATGAATTTGGGTACTCTTAACATCTGTGTATCTCAGCGTACCTGTCTTTACTGCAACCCTGAGCAATGAGGATTATTTTACACCTGAACTATTGAAAAATGAGAAATGTAAAGGTGTGTGCAGTTAAATGTAACTGTGTACAGTTAAGTATATTCCTAACAGAAACCTCAAGGGTTTCTAACATCCCAGGTGTTATCAATGGCCTTAAAAGGTGAGAAACATCATGCATATGAAAATTCAGCCCATCATTAAAGGGTCTTGAAAATCTGACCCATCACAATTTGGGGAAGATCATGCAAAGCAAAAGCAGCACAGAAGGGAATTAGTCAATTTCTCAGAAAATGTTGTGTTATACATAACCCTTAGAATAAGTCCTCCTTCTGTTTTGTTGTTGTTATTGTTTGTGTGCA
>VWZU01004857.1:1421785-1424418 GCA_013397095.1 Sterrhoptilus dennistouni | reverse complement strand
TTTGTTTGGGGTTTTTTGTTTGGTTTGGTTTGGGTTTTTTCCCATTTAAAATATTTAGTAAATATATTCTGACAATTTAGGAAGTACTTTTTGCTTTGATTCCTTCCTGTTTACCTTTCATAATCATTTGATGTGTGTTCAAAATCCACTGGATCCAGTATAGTTTTCATTGATTTCATAGGTATATAGCTTGCTGAAAACAATAAAACCATACAAGAGCAAAAGGGAGATGCTAGAGGGAAGGTTTAATTCTTTAAATTATAAAGTAAATTGGCAGTGACTGCACACTGAGATACATCCTAGTCCCCATGTACTAATTGGATGTCACTTAAAAACATTATGAGAAAAGTACGTGAAACTCCAGGTCTTCCAGTCTAAGCATCATCCTGGTTTTATACTGATATTAATGACCACAGGTTGGGTAGGGTTGTTGTTTTTTTTTTTTTTTCTTTTTCCCCCACTGTGGTGAAAGTAAGATGCCTGAAGGGAAGCAGAATTAATTAAAGTTTCTGATGAATATTGGACCACTACTGGCATTTGCCTCGGGATCAACAGGTAGGTTCTTAACTTCGTGAGGGAAAACATTATTGAAGAAGGTTGCATTCCTTGTGCAGATCAAGTTGTGCTTTTAAAAAATAAAAGAAGTCAGCTGGTGGTCTTGCTTTTAATTATCGAAGCTGTGAGAATTCAAATGACATATTTGCCTCATTTACTTAGAAGATATTCTTGTATTTATTAAATCATTTGAAGAACATCTGTAACACTTTGATAAGATTTTCTTTCTCATCATGGGAAGCAGGCTGCATTTCAATACCAGGAAGTACTAGTATTACCAAGTGTTTCCTACTCCGTTTACAGGGAAACTGTAATATGTAGAAGCAACATTCACCAGAATTTAGGAATGTTTCATTTTGTAACAATAGTGGACATAAGTCCAATAGTGGGATTAAAGGATCCAGACATAACTATAAATTATTATTTAGCTTTTCCTTCTGTCACTGCTAGACTACCTGTTTTTTTACCATTTTTTACCCAGGATTTCCCTCACAAAAGCAAAAGCCTGTAGAATCTTCTTCAGTAACAGTACAGTTGAGATGACAAGGAAGAAATAGAGCATTTTTAGCACCAGCTGTTAAATGACTAAGAAAAAAGTGATGCTGCCTTTCTGTACTATTTAAGGGTCAATTAAAAATATAGAAACAGCCAATGTGCTTTAGATTGAGCAAAAATAATTTTTAAACAACTTGAAATTTCATGTCAATGATGCTCTAAGGCTTTTCTGTATTGTGAACACCTTCCTTAGACACAGAGGACAAAGGTCCAGTGTCTCCAGTTGTTTTTACATGTGACTGAGGTTTAAAAATCAAAGTTCATGTAACCAGGCAGAGTCACCGACAGAGTCTACAATATCAGACAGAGCAGGTGAATATGTGTATCCCTCTGTTTCCTGTGGGAATCAAAAAGTTGAACCAGAATTTCTAATGAGGTTTTACAGGAAGTCTGCTTTTAAAAATTAAGAAAATCAGGGTAAATCTCACTTTAAAAGGTTTAGTGAATATTACATAATATTCTGCTGGAAAATGCATATGTGGCATAATAAATAAAGTAGGAATTCAGTTATTAAAACGTGCAAACAAAGCTGCATATGCATATACACATACATGTGCATATGTGCATGCAAATATCAATATTCTCTGTGTATACATAAAAGCTTATTTATGTATCTGTGGTTACATGTTCACAGAAATAAGTACCTGCATATACCGCTAGTCTTTCTTACTTCCGAAAACATATTAATTGCATAAAATGTATTTCTCTGTGTTTCAGAGGTAATTTTTAGAGAATTTACTGTAAATTATTAAGCACCTTAATTCCTCTTTAATTTTAATCTGGGGGGTTTATGTCTCTGAAATTCTTATATAGATTGGGTTGTATTGGATGTATTTTTTCATATTAGCATTTTATTTTACAAAGAAAAAAACAAATGAAACTAGCCTATGTTCTGTAAAGGAACTTATATAGTGGGATTTTTTTCAGCCTTTTATTATGCTTTTTCAGATTATTTGACTGATCTTTAATTGTTGCATCAGTTGAAATCAAATCACATGGAAGTTAAAAGGTCATATTAATACTATATCTCTAAAGGTTACAGAAGAAAATCAGCAATGAGACTCCTGGAGACAGTTGGAGAAGGGGCAGGGCCACTGTGTTATTGATAGACAAAAGGCACTGCTGGATAGCCTGTCTCCATAAAAAACTAAAATATAATAAAACAACTGCTTTCACCTATGGGTAATCCATAGGGTAGCAGTGAATACTCAAATGTTCACTATTTTGTTTCTCACCCTTCTAAATCAGAAATGCCCAACACATTTTATTATTGCTGGGATATTTTCATTTGCCCAGGTGTCAGTTCTTTCTGTATCTCATCCTCTTCCTGAAGATGTTGATTTTAATTTTTCCCTTTTTAAGTGTTTATTCATACTGCTTCATTGTCCATAGGCACTATATGTAAAGAACCTGCTGTGCTAAACATCATATAAACTGAAGTTTTAAAGATCAGTTTTAAAAAGTTTTTAAAACAGTCCCTGCTTTTTTAAAACAGTCCCTGCTCCAGATTTACCAATTTCTTC
>VWZU01004857.1:1379285-1416785 GCA_013397095.1 Sterrhoptilus dennistouni | reverse complement strand
TCTGAGAGTGTTAAAAATACACCAGATTTCACTACCCACTTAGTGTGGATGGACGGGGTGAATTTAAAAAAAGCATCACTGCAATACCATGTCAGTGATTCATCCTTATTTTGCTTCTTTTGTTTCTCTCCATTGGAAAGGGAGATCTCTTCTTCCATTTGCTCACTCTAATACTATTGACTAAAAAGTCTAATTTCATTCTAATGATTGCTACCACTGTGAAATGCATCTAGTTTCTTTGCTAACAGATAGTTTTTGTTGTATCTACAAAATTTATGGAGCATATTAAACCAGTAAATGTGAGCACTAAGATTTTACATCAGTGGTCTCTGAAGATATTAAATACAAGAACAAATTCAAGGAGTTTCTGTTGGCATGTTAAATCTGAGATAGATATGTAACCTTACACATATTTTTATATAATTTAGAAAATGCTTTGAGATTTTAGATTAGGCATTAATTCAATGCCATTGCATTTTTTTCTGGTGGCAGGAGAAATCTATCTGAGACTTACATAAAATCTTCCACACAATTTATATTTACACTATTTTATATATTCTTATCCTTTGTTTTGAAAAAAAACCCCATATTTTTAATTCCACTTAATGTTATGTAATATTGATTAAGGATTTAAATATGACACATTTGCAGAGTATCTGAATGCTGGATGTTGGGTCTGACATCATGAAAAGTGCACCTTGAGAATATAACATTGTCGAACTCTATTTCAGGATCTTTTCTTCTTTTTAAAATGTCAAATTCAGAGATATGATGTCTTCAGAGGAATCAGAACATTTTATATTGGCATGGGATGAATTTTCTTTATTTCTTATTAAGATAAAACATATTCCATATGATTTTAAATAAAATTCAAAAACTGTTATAAACTCTTTATCTGCTATAATAAATAAATTATCTGTATGATGACATCATAATTCAAAGGCTACATTAAATTATAACATAATTTTATACTTTATATAGAACAGTAAATCAGTGCATCGTACACCTTGCGTGACCTTCTATTTTAAGCTACAAATGAAAACAATTAATTTGCTGCTCCACTGTTGCAAAACTACCATTCTCAGAGACAAAAATACACCCAAATTATAATGCATCTTCTCAAAATTCCATTTTCTGCCCCCAGATTTAAAGACCTGCATTTCTTTCTTGGGAACAGCAGAGGCAATCAGTTCTGTACCTCTGTCTGTTCTTTACTGTGGCTTTTAGGAAATGTGTATCAAGGCAGGATATTTTTTGCCCTTTCAGGTTAATTTGTTTTACCTACTTATTTCTCACTCGAAGTCTTAATTCTGTTAGTAGGGTAGATCCTGCCAACCCTCTTTCCATGGGCACATATGATCCAAAAGGTTTTCATGCAGGTTTCCTTAGCAGAAGCAGAGTGCAATGATTTCCATATTTCTGCTACATTTGAGTCTCATGTACGTAAGGAAGATCATCCCCAGACATTTCTGTCAGAAGATCTGATGGTGGATACAGAGCAGATGGAGCAAACCTGTAGCAGGTGATTAAAAATACAAAGTTTTATGGATTTACTTGAGGTACCCAATATCTTTGCTGCAGCAGAAGAGAAATTTTCCTTGCACATTCTAGATCATGATCCTATGCAATGCACCATGTGTTTTGGGACAAATTAAATATCAAGCACTGTATGTTGTCCAAAATAGGTACATTTGTGGTACTGCACATGGTAAAAGATAAGAAGGTATCATACATGAAAAAACAACTGTGGTTGGTGCAGACTTGGGCCCTTGGCAGAAAATGGAGGGAATGAATCACTGCCATATGCAGCCTGATGTGGAATCCCACTCTGATGTTACACCTTTCACACATGGCTTTTGACTGCTTTCCAGTACTCACTAATATGACTAGTATCTGCTTGTATAGTTAATTTTTGCTGTTTCCTTCCTAGTATTTCTGCACTGCTAGGTGTAGTTTTGATATTAGGTTTGTTTGGGGAGAGACTTCAAAATGTAAATAGTGCCATGTATTTATCCTGAAGACTGCAGCTCAGTCTCTGCTTGTGGCAAGGTGTGGGAGGGATAGTATTCACCCAGTTCACCTGTGGGATTTTCCTTTGTGTCTCAGATTTGCTTCCAGGAAGGGTTTAACCCACTTACTGGAAGTCCTGTGTGCCTGGGGAGTTGCCTTCAGTCTTCAGTGTGAAACCCAGGTGATTTGGACTGGGCTCAGGCTATTGAGCTCCTTGAATAAAAGGGGAGAGACATTTCACTTCAGCCAGCAACACACGAGAAGCCCATATACAGCACAGAAGCTGAATCTGCCCAGGTTGCAGCAGGTCAGGTTGCTGATGAGACAGATCCACTGCAGTGCTCGGTGCTATGTGGGGACACTGACAGACTGGTGGCCCTGTGCCCAGGGACTGTGCATTCCTGGAGCCCTAGCAGGAGATGACTTGGCCTCAAAGACCAAAGGAGAATGGAAGCAAATACGTTTATAGACCTTTCACATGTACTATTGGCATAGATTTATTGTCATTATTATTTTTCTTTAGGAAAAACATTTTTTGTAGTAAAATTTGTGATGTGAAGAACTTGCCAATATCCCGTATGTCAATGTGTATCTGTGGAAGAGTTAAGTCATCACTGGAGTTCATTGCAGTTTGGCGTTTCTGACACCTGATCACACCTCGCTCCAGCACAGAAATTTAACTCAGCGAGACTGGAAAGAAAAGCGGGCTCTGTCCTTTACAGATAAATTAGTTCAAAGTTAAATAAGGCAACTTTTATTTATGTTGCAGATATTAAGCAGGAGGCTAACAATTGTCAGAAATAATTCACGTGCTTTAGTGCATATACATAAACCATTCAGATGTGTTAGTTAATGCTTTTTAAATTAAAAAACATAAAGATCTCTGAACAAGATGAATCCTTAGCAATGAAAAAGACAGCCTTCGCAAAACCTTGTCAGCTTGATTCCAGGTTGATGATTCCTATTAGAAAGAGTCATAATCAGATGTGTTAAAATGATGACAGTGCTGAATAAGAGAGCAAATGTGAGAAGCAGTAGGACCAGGACCATTGTGGGATGCTGTCAGTGGTTGATTTCACCAAGTCTCAGTAGCATGTGGCACTGTTTTTCGTTTGAGTATTTTAAAACATTTTTGTTATGAGAGTCATAAACAGAGAAAAAGTCTCAGCCTTATAATCTGAAGAACATTTTCCCCTTCACCCAAATGCCTATGAAATACAGAAACCTGACATTAAAAAAACCTAGCCTTAATGGCAGTCTATACTAAAAGAAGTGTTGTTTCTTTATGCAGCAACTTCTGTCATGGTTTTGTGATCATTTGAACAGTAGATAAAATAAATGGAACAATCATTGTTTCTATTTTACTTAATACAACAGAAATTCAGATCTTTTTTTGGCTACAGAAGTCAAGGCTTGCGTCAAAACAAACTGAAGGCTTAGAGTTTGCAAGGAATTATGGAATGTGGTATGTGTCTGGGATTGTATACTTTATCATCACTGTTGTCTTGTGAGGGCAGGTTTGTCATAACTCACTGCTTCACTTTTCATGAGTTACAGTCATGCTTTTGTTCACAAGCAGTATGAATAGTATAATTTCTCTCTTTTTGTTTTTCTTTATATGTACACTCCAAAATACTCTGTGCAAATCTGTGCCTCTTACTCCAGTAAAAATCCCCGTGAAGTAAAAATGCAGTTCATGTAAATGCTTGTGCACATTAGAAAAACATAAATACAACAGGCTTGTCCCAAGATAGAGCAGCGCTTAATGCTGGTATTACCTATTAAAATCACTGCATTGGCTTATGGTAGATGCGTGTATGTTAGTTTAGCATAATACTGCTAAAATTGCCAATCTAAAGCCCAGTTGCTGTAGCCATTAAGAAAGCAAATGCTCTTTCCCCTTCATTTATAGCAGTATTTGGTCAGTGTGCAATGTGATTAGGACAATATTCCATCACACTGGACTTTCATTAATCAACAGATAACCCTCTCAGTTGAGTAAATTCAGTTTCTCTGCATCTTAGGGCTAAGACAAAGTATGAATCCTACCAGTCAGGTAAGTCTGCTCAGCAAAGCAGGGAAGAGAGAAATAAGGGTTTTTTTTTCCACTGCCCTCTGGGCCATGTCTCTCTGCCCTTATGCAGTGCCTGTGTTACAGAGCAGTATCAGAAATAGAGACAGCCTCCAGCATGCCTCAGTTTGCCGTGGTGACTTCGTCTGGGTGAGTCCAGGGGCACAGTGCTATCCTACACACATACAGACGTACATCCAGAGAGATATGAAGAGGTTGGAGCCCCCATCCAGGTACTGAACTGGTGCAAAATGGGAGTTGCTTTTCTGCCTAGAGTAAGTCTGTACTTTACTGGAGACCCACTCAGAGCCAGGGTCACAGTCCTCTGTGAGCAGAAAGGTAGATGGATCATTGTCTGAATCAGCCTTTACCCTGAGCACCTCATGTCCAGGAACTTCTACTGTACCTGTCCCATTTGAGGTCCTCTACCCCTGCACTGCAGCACTTTTACCTTCCCTCTCCACTAGGCCTCTTTTTAAGACTTTCTTAAGTGAAGGAGACCATGGCAAAAAGTCATTGTTCTTGCCAGTGGGCACTGGGTATGACATCTGATATCTGCCAAAAAAAGAGACTTCTTTTTCCAAAGCGGAGCAGGTGGCAGTAGCTGACTGGAACACCATGCTGGCATTCATTATATCATAGCACTGACAGCAGAGCTGGAAGCTAACAGGTTCACAGTTGCCTAATGTCATCATGCTGAAGACATTTTTAGAAAAGTTATGCAATTGATTATCTGGCTATATATACCTTTTCTTTTTTCCAAGACGATTTGGTATTTTTATCCTAACACAGCTAATACCAATGAAATATATTTACAGGTGGTGTTGCAGATCATGTTTTTGCAGGTTTTGGCAGCACATCTTCCCAGAGCTCACACTATACCACAAGAGCTTCTTGGAAATTACATGAAATGCATAGGAAAGTGACCACATTAATACGGTTCCTAAATCTAAGAGTAATGATTGACTGATTTTTCTAAGAAAGGGTATTTTTTCCTGTACTTCTGCTGTGTTTCCCAAACTCCTTCACCTCTCCCCTGTGGAACACAATGCCGTCTGAACAGACAGGGAAAAAGTGTTGTGTGATCTCTGCTGAATGGCAACTGTGCCATGCTCTACAGTCCAGATTCCCCCTAAATTTAAGCATGTATCTGAGGCACTTAAATTGGGATCAGTGTCAGCCCGAGTCTGATAATCCTGTTGCAGAGACAGATGTTTGAGAGTGTGATTCAGTTTACCTCAGATCTGAGTAAGAAGAGGAAATGTGGGACAGCCACCTTCCCTTTTTTCACTGTCATAGTTACACATCTCAGTGTTTAAAGGATTAAACCCGGACTGTGTTGTCTCTCCAAACTGATCTGACAGATGTGGTGAAGTGATTTACTTCAGCTTAAATTGTGGCTTAGTTCTGAATTAGCTGGCAAACACTTAAGGAAGACAGATTCTGGTAACATCAATATATACGGTTGGATACAGGTGAAAGAAATGACAATAACATTTCTCCCAACAATGATGACAGAAGATACATGGCTCAGTTTTCAATCTCAGAATCTTTATTAAAGCTTAATGGTAGATGCTGGAGTGAGGGAGCTTTTAATTTTGCTTTATTGTATTTGCCTAGTGAAATGATTGCGACATTTTCCCTTGGATGAGGACTTTGCTAGTTACTTCTGTTTCTAAACCTGAACAATCACAGCATGGCAATACGTTGTATGAGCAACTGCAGTATAAAGCTACAGAGCTGTCAGCTGACTCAGACCTCGGCTGGCCCTTTATCAAGCAAAACTCAACATTGATAGCCCGACTTAGATCCAGTGGGCTCTAAAAAGACATTGAACAAAATCTATACAGGTTTTAATTTTAAAATTTCTCCCATGCTTTTCCTTTCTGCCTTTCCCCCTTGCCTTTATCTCTTAGTAGTAGTATAATACTTGAAGAATGGGGTAAGGATGAAGGAAAGATATGTAAAATGCAAACTTCTGGGAGAAGAGGGAGTCGAAAATCAATAACCAAATGAGCAAGAAAACAATTACTTTCTGGTGCCAATGTTTTCATTTTCCTAGTAGAACTTTTGACCCTGAAATGTTCTACCTGCAGTAGCTCCCGATATTTGTTAATTATCAACCCACACTTCAAAGCTGATCGGTTTTCAAGGGCTTTTGTGGAGGTTAGCTCAGGAAAATGAGTATTTGGTACTGCAGGAATATGTTTAATTGGAGGAAGTTTCATTTTGGTAGGGCTTAGATTTGTGCAAATGCATTGTACCTCTCAGATGCCTTTAAAGTGTCGTAGGGATAGGCCCTTCAAAGAAAGAAAATAAATGTATGCAATATAAAATTCACAGGGATATTTCTGACACAGTGTCATATGATTTTGCATTGCCAGATAGCATCTCTTCAAAAATGATAGATAAATGGAATGTTTTAAAATATATATGGTGTAGTAGTTGCTGTAGTGACTGATAAGGACATGCAGAAGCCTTTCCATTTTGTTTCACTTTGTTATATCTTTTAATAATTTAGCCTAGATATTATTTTTGTGTGGTAGTATCATTTCTGATCTCACTTGTCCTCTGCTCCCCAAAATACCTTTGAAACTAATAAGTAAAACAAAGTACCCAATTCTGCCCTTCTCATTTATACAAGATTAAAGCTGGGTTTTGCCCAAGGAGGACTGCATGGTCAGCCCAGTGATCTGGAAAAGACAAAAAAAACCCAATAATACAAGCTAAGATTATCAAAAGTCATTGTTAAAAATTTTTAAAATGTCTTTTTAATTTCAGAGAAATTGATGGCTGTAAGAAATACTGAATGCAGCCCAAAACATATATTTGTTGATAGTAATGGAAATTTTCTCTTAGCATTTTCTGGTTTTAAGAATGAAGGAAACACTTTAACATGTTTCATTACTCCCCATGCCTCGCTATATTCAACCAAAATTTTGATATTAATATTTCCAAATTATATATTTTAAAAAGAATATTAAAGAGCAAGTTTAGAAATCAGTTAACCTAAAGGTTAAGTGCAGAACAGCATTTGAGCCTAAAGTAACTTAACCCTTCTTTAAAAAGACCTAAGTGTAAAGAATAAAGACAGTATTTTTCCTTTTCCTTTTTTTTAAAGAAGCCACATGAAATGTTCTCCGAGTTAAGTTTTACCATTCATAATGAATGCAGTCTCGCCATTCAAATGCGACCATAAGTACACAGAAGATAAGAATTTAATTAAATGTAGATTAAAACCAAACAGGAAAACACACTCGCTGATAATTTTATCCCATCCTCTGGCCATATTTTTTATACTTCCTTCTTGTTCTTCTTTGGGCTATAGCTTATCAACATGCCGATAGTACCATAACTCATTACATCTGATGGTGCTGCTGAAATGTGCAGGCTTGGTGCTTGAATTTCAGAGGCACTTAAAATGCAAAGCATGTAAATGTCTATGTTAAATATATTAGTGGGGTATGTTAGTGAAAAGAAAGTGATTTCTTACAAATCCTTGTACTTCACATCATACATTATCATTGCCCAGTCACAAACTGGTTTAAAAAAATATCTATTTAGGTTTTCTCTTAAAATATATTTCTCTTAAAATGTATTAATTTTGTTTTCATATGTCTTACCTGTCAATTTTCATATTAATTTCAGTTACTGAACTAGATCACTGAAAACATAGAGATTGTCTTTTTTTAAGGCTTGGTTAAATACACATGAAGTAAACAGCTGACTAGGGGAGGTCTGACTTACCCTCATAGTCTAGCAGTTCAGGACCAAATCACTGTTAGGGCTAAATGGACCTGGATACCAAAACACTTTTAATCACAGATATAGGCATTTTTTTCAAATTATGCCATTTTCTTTATCCATGGAGGGAGACAACAGTGTCCAAAAGCTGGGGGGTTAGTGGGAATCTGACTCCAAGGGATATCCCAAGTTATAAGATAGGAAGAGAGCTGAGAGCAGCCCTAAGGGGAAGGGCTGGAGAGTGTTGGTTGATGAGAAGCTTGACATGACCTGACACTGTGCACTTGCTACCCAAAAAGCCAGCCACATCCTGGGCTGCAGCAAAAGCAGCGTAGCCAGCAGGGCGAGGGAGGAGATTCTCCCCCTTCTCTGGTAAGACCCCACCTGGAGTTCTGTGTCCAGTTCTGGGGACCTGTGGAACTGCTGGAGTGGGTCCAACGGTGAGCCATGACCAGAGGAGCGCTCCTTCTCTGAGGACAGGCTGAGAGAGCTGGGGTTGTTCAGTCTGGAGAAAAGAAGGCTCAGTGGAGACATCTCCTGAGAGCGCCCTCCAATACCTAAAGGGGGCTTACAAGAGAGCTGCAAAGGTACTTTTTACAAGAGCCTGTAATGATAGGACAAAGGTAATGGCTTTACCTTTGTAAAGAAGGTAGGTAGGTTCATAAATCAGGAAGAATTCTTTATTGTGGGGGTTGTGAAACACTGGAACAGATGACCCAGAGAAGTGGATGCCCCATTCCTGAAATGTTCAAGGCACAGCTGGATGGGGCTTTGAGCAGCCTGGTCTAGTGGAAGGTGTATTTGCAGATGGCAGGGCATCTGTAAGGTATCTTCCAACACAGAGTATTCCATGATTATACGAATATCCATTTCAAGTCATTGGCTCATCTGACTTTAACAGTGGTTAACAGCTCGTTATGCCAAAGTTACTCGTCTGTCTTACAACTGAAATACTCCCATATCTGACAGGGTTCACTGAAGTTCATGCACTTATGTTAATACCGTTGTCAATTTGGCCCAGTTGCTACACACAGCTACATTGGTGCATCATTATTGATAATCCATTTAGAAATGTTATTTTTTATGTACAGCAAGAATAAAACATTTGTATGTTATAGGGAAGCAGTTAATGTAGACTGAATTCATGGATTCCAAACTGGTCCTGGATATTTCTGCCTGACCAGTAGCCTCTAACAGATCTGCAACAAGTTCTTCAGCTAACAAACATTGCAAGATACAAGAAAAACATGATCCGTAAATCATTTAACCTCAATTTGTCCACAATTTTTATTTCCAATATATTTTGCTCACTATATTTCTGACACAGTTTGAGGAAAGCAACTGTGATGGTTTCACTAGTAGTAGAACAGACTTTGGACCCTGCTTAGAAATATGGAGCTCAAAGTAGTAGTTTGCGTAATTAAATATTATGCTAAGGTTTAGAATGTCAATGTATACTTTAATATGCAATCTTGATTTATTAAAAGCACTTTTAAAGCATAAGTGAAATAATTTCTATGCTCCTGTTATCTTATATTTATAACCAAGGCTTCAAGAAATGAAACTTTCTTTGGCTTTGCAGTAAGGAAATGAATTCTTTCTTCTGTTCTATCAGCAAATAAATTATTTATCTATATTTTGCTTTTAAGTGATTTAGAATGCTCTGAGAGTTGCAGTGTGATTATGAACTTTGCTTCAGCTCTCGACCAAGAGGTATTTTCAAATGAAGAAGATGGATCTGTAACTTTTTATAATTAGATGGCCTTTGACCTGAGCTTTGTGGATCAATCAGGAGAGAAATTACTTCATGTAAAAAGTTTAATAATATTAAAAAGTAATTACTGAGGTAATCAGAGCAAACTCTGCACCTCATCAAGAACCATACCTGACCTGCCATCGCTCAAATTTAGGACAGGATTTGAAAGCAAGCTTTCCAGTGCCAGACCAGACAGCATAGAAAGTATGTGAGACCAGTGAGTCTCAAAGTATCCCACCAATTCTGTAATTTTCAGAGTAGGACCAAGCCTTCATTTCTTCCACTTGACAGCAAAATGAGACAAAATCCTTGAGAACTTGCATCTAATTTTTTTTTTTTAAATTATTAACCTTAGTAATTGTGTCAGGTGATGCTAAAGGTGAGTCTGGAAGTTGGCACATTTCAAAACTGAGTCTTTGCAATGTCAAAACCATTTAAACCTTTAAACTGATAGACCTCTGTATACTAAATTGTTGGACATACTAAAAGAAATTATCTCAGAAATGAGAACTCTATTTAAATAGACTTAGAAGTAAAGTATATTGTTTTTGCAACATCTACTGCTGTCTTGTTACACATGCAGAGAAAAGTCAGCCCAAGGGTTTGTGAAACAGTGATTCTTCAAGAGAAAGTATTTTTGATCACTATGGTGACATTTGGGGATAGTTTAAAAAACATGTTTCCAGCCCAGAGATGCTGCAGTACATTTTAAAGAAAAGGATACTGCAGGTGACGGGAAGATCTGAAACAAGCTGAGTTTCTAGAGGCTTTGCTCTGAAAAGAATGGGTGTAGAATTTCATGTATTAATAATACAAAATGTTCAAAGGGCTCTGTTAGCATGGAGATCTTAGACCAGTTCCACAAAGGACTGGCCCATCAAATATAGTTTATACTGTGAGCAAAGAAACAGTAGAGAGAAAGCCTATATTAATATTTAAGTGTCTGCGGGATTTTTGGAGCACATTGTTAGGGCTTCGTGCTTTCCAGGAACCACTAAGGGCCGCTCAGCAACAATGACGGCCTCTTCCCACATCTGCAAATGTAAGCGCTGATTTGCAAAACAATTGATTCTTTTGTACACTTCCTGAGGAAAGGTAGAACAGGCTGCAGAAAAGCTATAAAATTTATTTTTCATTCATTTTCTCTATTCCGTAAGTTCAGGAGGTGTTGGCTTTTGCCTTTCTGCTAGCACAGAGAGATGAATAATTCAGCAAGACAGCAGGTGTGGCAGCACCCACTCTTGCAGAGCACAAGAGATGTGTCCAACTTTTGATCCTCAGCCAGTCCTGTGCCTCCAAAATTGTGTAAGTACCACAGCATGTGATATCAGTAATGTTTTCAGACAGGAAGTCAGTGAAAGGGGGGGCTTTTTGAAAGGAGCACACTGGATTTATTTTTCCTCTGACAAGTTCATTGCTTTCCAGCTTATCCAATTTTGGTGGAAAGCTGAAGCCTGTCCCTGTGGATTTCACCATCTGGTAAAGAAATACTCCATGGCAAAGCAGAGCTTGTGGGACTGAGACCCCGGTTCATTTTAGAGGTCCAGTTCTAGCACTGCTGCTTGCTGTCCCTGCTCCCTCCCGGGAGCTATCAGCCCTGTTTGCTCTGGCACCGCTGGGAAAGCTGCTGCCACCAGTTCTGCAGAGGCAAGGGAAACTTGGCCTGCTGCCAGCTATGAGGCTGTTTTGGTATCATCACCCCTCCTCCGGGAGATGGGTGAGGATGGAGACACAGCAGCTCCCTGACGGGCAGGGTGAGTCATGAGAATTACTGCACAGGCACTGTAACTGCACTGGTGTCAGAGCTTATTTTTTGCTGGTGTTTGATCCTGTTTCCCATTAGAATTGTACCTGATATCAGTGCATCAAGAAAGCCTTCAGCTTCTGTTGTCTTAAAGACTGTCTCCTAATCCTTGTAACTGCATCTGTACTGCTGGAGTGAAATGGCCTGTGTCCTACCTCTGTTTTTTTCTATATAGTTCATGGGTATGTCGTATGTGTACACAAATCTATTTGAGGCAAGAAAATACTTATGTATTAGCATGGTCTTTTAGGTTGAACAAGTTATTTTTTAATACATATTTGTTTGCAAGTTACACTATCACCCACTAAATGTCCCATATCCTGGCATGCAAAAGCACATCCTGCACTGTACAAACAAAAAATTCATATTGCATGCTTGCTTTTATTCTTTCTAGTGCAAGGCTGGAACTGCCTGGCAATTCTGCTATTTATTCTGTGAAGTAAAACATGCTTAGCTTTGCTTGCAGATGTGTGACGTCCATTTGGCGTTGAATTCAAGAAAAGCCCTTTTCACAGCTAACTGATCCCCCAGTGCACAGCAGTACTTACCTTTGTTAATTTCTGAGTCACTCAAAATACCAACGTTACCTTTTGTCCAAAGGTGCTTACATCCTCAACAAACACCATAATGATTGAATCATCAGTTCAGCATGAGTAGTTTTAAGTGAGCTACCGGGTGGCAATTTCATTAGATTAAGTATGTTTCTGCAAAATGTTTGTGAAAATAAGCCAGGAGAAGTTAACAGTTGTGAAAGCCGAAAAGACAAAATGACCTCTACTAATAAGATTGCAGCCAGTAATATTTTCCGTAATTTTGGCTGAACAATTAGTTCCTTAATAATTCCCTCCCTTCTCAAGTCCCTTTTCTGCATTTTTCGTTTTACAAACACTGGTTTAAAATCTCACAGAAGAACAGGTCAGTTAGCCAAGCTCCAACTACAAACAGGCTTACATACATCACCTTAGTGGCAGTAATTCTACCAGGCATTACAAAAAATACTCCCCACCTCATCATGAATGGTAATATTTTAACTGACTCTTTAAAAATTCAGTGCCCAGCCTCGAAGTCAGATTGTGGCTAAAGCATGTTGCAGTGTTAACAATAACATATTCTTCCCAGAAAAACTAAAATGACAGGTGTAACTATTGATGCTTCAAGCACATACTCTGACCTATAGACTCACAATCTGCTGCACCCAATCCAGCACATACTGTGGCAACAGAGCTGTGCTGGAATCATGCTGGAGACAGACTGACAAATGCTATGTATGAACTTTTAACTGTCCCCCCCAAATGTGGGTTTAATTTGCTTCTTAAGCTGATTGGTGCTGGAAATGAGCATCTCCCCATGCCGTATTGAGAAGCGATTTTCTTTTTAATGTATAACACTACACACTATAGGGAATATGTATGTAATGTAGTCTCTTTTCATACATTACAATACTTAAGGCTTGAGTTAAGAGTCTGTTTCTTGTGAAATTTGTATCCTTCAGTTGAATTTCATAGGTAGAGTCTTGCTGCATTATAATTGCAAGTAGTATTGCCCTTCTGATTATTTCTCTGGACTTTCCTATTTCTGCAAAAGAAGCAATTACAAAGAACTAAAGTGATAATACAGCAAACATAACTTTAATTCTGCTTTTGGTGATTTATCAGTTATTATATTTTGAATTTCTCTTCAGATCATTGATTCCAGTTTGATTTTGCTCATACATCAATTTTCTCTAATTCTAAGTAAATATAAGTCACATTTTTTACATTATACCCCTCAGAGGACTTTATTTTTTCATTTCGGTAAGCATTATTTGAATCATAAAAAAACACATTACAGTATTCATAACGTGCTGCTTATGTGACAGTTTTTGAACTTTAATATTCTGTAGTGTGAGGACTTAGCAGACTATAAAAGAGACATATTGTTTATAATGTTTCTGCACCACAACAAATGATGCACTTCTAGCGTTTATGAAATGGCAGTAGTTTTCTAAATTTGTGATTCTTCTGTGTTCAGCAGTCAAGAACAGTTGTACATCTGTTCAGCACAGACTTTAGGAGACCATGAACTTTAATTGAGGAAAAATAATGAGGGTTCAGGGACCACTGGTACAGAGTTGGTTGGTAAGGCAGGTGCCCTGCTGCCAGATCAATGGATTATTTACTCCTTTGTCATAAACAAGAAACAGTTGGGTCTTTGTAGAGATTACATTCATATTCCAAAGCCTTTTCCTGGTCCCTTGTAAACTGCAGTATATTGAATACTTTTGAAACTTGGTCCGAAAAACGTAATAGCTTTACTCTTTCATTAAATGTTGTAATGTTAACCGTAATAGTAAATTTAAAGGAACAGTTTTAAATGCAGTAATACTCATCCTAGTGGGCATATTAATTAATAATCTGTGCTTCATGTGCACAGAAAGGATTCTGGGGGTGTTGGAGCATGTTTACCCATGTATACCAAGGCATATTTGTAATGCAAAAAGTTAGATTAAAATATAGGATAAGAAAGACAATTATATGAAGATATTTAGAAGGAAAGAAAAAAAAAACCGGAAATACAGCTGAGCACATTTAGCCAATCTTTTACAGTCTGACTGCCATAATGGTAATGTTGTTTCAGAATGGAGTTTATAAAAATTTTACACACCACTGAAGTGGAATTTTCTGATACTTTAATCAGAAAAAATACAGACTGCTTTTCCATGTGAGTCAAGCAAGTAATCAGGAGTTTCAGTAAGCATCCCTAATCCTGGGTGTGCTAGTGGCTATCTTTTACACACCTGTGTAACCCAACAGGGCAAGGTCATCCAAAAATGGCATGTTCTGACCTCATAGGTATTCATTAGAAAAGCAAACAAAGACCACTGTGCAAGACTGCATGGAATAAGCCTTAATTTCCATTTTAACAAGTTAGTCAGTCTCACATTAGAATGACAGAATCATAGAAATGTTTAGACTGGAAAGACTTTTTAAGATCATTGGATTCAACTATTAACCCAGCGCTGCCAAGTCCACCACTAAATCATGTCCCTAAGTGCCACATTGACACATCTTTTACTAGGCATGGTGACTCTAGCACTTCCTTGAGCAGCCTGTTCCAATGCTTGATAACTCTCTCCATGAAGAAAATTTTTCATATGTACAACCTAAATCATCCCTGGTGTAATTCCTCTTGTCCTTTCACATGTTACCTGGGAGAAGAAACCAACCCCCACCTCACTAGACCCTCCTTTCAGGTAGTTGTAGAGAGCCATAAGGTCTCCCTGAGCCTCTTTTTCTCCAGGATAAACAGCCCTAGCTCCCTCAGTTGCTGCTCATATGATTTACTCCCTAGACACTTCATCAGTTTTGTTGCCCTTCTCGGGACACACTTCAGCACATCAATGTCCCCCCCCAAAACTAAACCAGGATTCAAGGTGTGGCCTCACCAGTGCTGAGTACAGGACAATCACTGCCCCAATCCTGCTGGGCACAGCATTTCTGATACCAGCCAAGATGTCACCTGGGCACACAGCCAGCTCGTGTTCAGCCAGCTGTTGACCAACACTTCCAGGTCGTTTCCAGCCAGGCAACTTTCCAGACACTCTTCCCCAAGCCCATAGCATTGCATGGGGGTGTTGTGATTCAAGTGCAAGACTCAGAACTTCACCTTGTTGAAGCTCATAGTGTTGGCTAATGATCTTGATCTAGTTGAAGTCCCCCATGAGAACATATGCAATCAATTGTGAGACTTCTTGCAGCTGCCTGTAGAATATTTTATCTGCCTTTTCATCTTGGTTGGGAGGCCTGTAGCAAACTCCCACCATGCCTTGTTGGCCTTGCCCCTGATTCTGACCCAGAAACACTCAACTCTATCCTCACCATCATTAAGTTCTGGACAATCAAAACACTCCTGACACAGAGGGCTACCCCAGGTCCTGTCCTTCCTTGCCTATCCCTTATGAGGAATTAATAGCCATCCATTGAAGCATTCCAGTTGTGTGACTCATCCCACAATGTCTCCATGATGACAACTATGTCTTAATTTTTCTGCTGCACAATTGCTTCTTGTTTCTCCTGTTTGTTGCCCATGCTGTGTGAACTGGTGTAAATGCACTTCAGTTGGGTTATTGAAACGTCTTGCCTTTTTCAGAGAAAGAAGCTTCTAACTCCTTCATGACTGTTCTCAGGCTCTTCTGTGGTTTTTAGCACATCAATAAGCCTTTCATCCTTGTGGTCTCATGAGCTCCATTCCCTACATCTACCAAGAAACCAGACTGAAGGACCTCACTAGTGCACCATCCAACACTAGCATGCCATTCCCAGGCTTATCTCCACTGATCCTGATTTTATCCCCTTCCCCCTTAAAATTTAGGTTAAAGCTCTCTCAACTATCATTGCTTACTCTTGTGTCCTTCTTCCTTTGAGACAGGTGTACCCTTTCTGTTGCCAGCAGGCTTGGTGTCACGTGATTAAAACCCCCAAAATTCTGCCAATAACACTAAATTGCAAGCCAGGTATTATTTTCCTGGCTCTATCCATTTCTTCCTTCATCATTCTCTGCAACTGTGGCCCTGATGCCTTAACTAGTTGTCCCAAAGACCTGAAGGCTCTCTTGATTGTCCTCGGCATTCTTGTTGTCACTTCATCGCTGCCCATTTGAAAAATCTGTAATGGCTGATAACCTGAGGCCCATTCCGGGATAGGAGGGTTTCTTTCCACATCTTTAACCCATGCACTATGGAGGCACAAACTTCTCTAAGAACTAGGTCCAGACAGCATATTGATTCTTCTGTTCCCCTTGTTAGAGAGCCTCCTATGACAGTGACCCATCATTTTTTCTTTATTGGAAGCAGTTTTGACATGGGTCATGAGGTAACAACCTCTAGGACACCTCCACACTATGGGAACATAGTCTCTGTCCCACTATAGAGACATTGTCCCTGTCATTGTTCAGTTCCACTTGCAGAGCCTCCTACCTGTTATGGGCCCCTGGGGAGGTGGAGCAGCCTCAGAGGAGATGCACCTGCTGCGTCAGGCAGCTCTTGTCACCACTGCCCCCAACCCCTTAATTCATGTGTTCAGCCACGCCACAAAGGGACAGGGAATGCTCCATATCATGCAAACTGTCAGTCTGTCAGGCCCTTCTCAGGGAAGGCAAGGTGCAGTCCCAGAAGTCTCATTTGCACCCCCTGATACTCCTCAGCCTACTGACCTTCTCCACTGGCATTGAGTAGAGGAACTTCTCCATGTGGGTGCTCTACTACAGGGCTGCTGACTCTTGCCATCCATTCTGGCATCGGAGCTGGGCACAGCTCCAGCTGGCAGCAGGGTGGCAGCGTGTCCCCACTGGAGCTCTCCCGGTAGCTTCTCCCTGGGGGACACTGCTGCTCCCTGGTAGAGCTGCCTGGATTTCAGTGCCCTTCATGTACCCCTCTGTGCCAGCAGCTGCTGCCTAAACTGCCACACTGTGTCCTGCTGACTGCCCTGACCCTGTGCTTGGCACTGGTGAGGCCACACCTTGAGTGCTGTGTCCAGTTCTGGCCCCTCAGTTTAGGAAGGACGTTGAGATGCTTGAGCACGTCCAGAGGAGGCAAGAAAGCTGGTGAGGGGCTTGGAACACAAGCCATATGAGGAATGACTGAGGGAGCTGGGGTTGTTTAGCCTGGAGAAAATGAGACTCAGAGGTGACCTCATCACTCTCTGTAACTTCCTCAAGGGTGGCTGTAGTCAGTTGGGGGTTGGTCTCTTTTTCCAGGCACCAACTGACGGAACAAGAGGACACAGCCTCAAGCTGCACCAAGGGAAATGTAGGTTGGATATTAGGAAAAAGTGTTTTACAGAAAAGATGATAAAGTACTGGAATAGTCTGCCCAGGGAGGCGGTGGAGTCACCATCCCTGGATGTGTTTAAAAAAAAGACTGGATGTGGCACTCAGTGCCATGGTTTAGTTGAGGTGTTAGGGCTGGGTTGGACTCAATAACCTTGGAGGTCTCTTCCAACCTAGTGATTCTGTGAATTCTGTAATTTTAGACCTGTCTGTCCACCCTGCTGACAATGCTCCTGGTCACCAGCACTCCCCAGGGGCTTCTTTTATCTGTGTGGGGGCCTGGCCACCATTGCTCCTGGCCCTGCCAGGTCCTGACAGCTTTTGTGAGCTGTGGGCTCCTTGCATCTCTTTGGGTTCCACATGAAATTCTCCCAATTTGGGAACCCTCTGGACTCTGCTGCCCAGTTGGGAACCCACTGGAGTGCTCTGCTGCAGAACAAGTTGGCACCAGAGCCACTCAGCAATCAGGGCCAGCATTGAGGCTGTGGACCCTGTGCCATTAAAGAAGGTACATTTGCTTAAATCACTCTTGTCAGAAATAATGGGATTAGGTTCCTAGGAATGGGCTGAGGGCCAAGGAGATCTGACTTCAAAGAGTAGGGTGTTCATCATCTGATTTCCAAAATTTCTCCTCAAATTCTGAAATAAGAACTGTTTTCAAGAAATTGTGGGGGTTTTTTTTTTTGGTTTGTTTTTTTTTTTAATCTAGTATCAAATATTGAAATGTTTTTCTGAAGAATTCTTTTTCATACTCAACCTCCACATTTCTAATAAATAATTCTGAGTTAGTCTTTTGGGGTATCCCTATTCTTAATGCTAAATAATAATTACATTGTTACATGTAAAGTAAGAAAACCACAGTTTTACAATATAGAATTTTTTTTTACTAAGTTACTAATTATGTTACTGAAATTATCCAGACTATATCCAGATTTAAGAAATACAGGAAAACAATTCTTTATCTTGTCAAAAATATAAGTTGTCCAGCTGTATTCCCTTAATTCACTTAAGATACTTTCCATTCCATCTTTCTGTTGTTCCAAATGACACAGGACAGATCATGTTTTCTGTTCTTTGGCATAAATTTTACTCCTATATATTCCACTCACTTTTCTCCTCGTGCTTTACAGAAGTAATCTTTGCATACTCCCATTTCTGCAACTACTTTTGATATCTTCTTCATGGCCACGATGATGGGGTCACAAACAACACCACTTTGGAGTGAGTGTGCCAGCACATAGATCCTGTATGTGAGGAGTGGGAAACAGCCTGATAAGTGATGAGAGTGTCTGCATTTGTCATTGTTTCTGCAAAGTACTGCTTTGTGGGATCAGAATAGCTATAGCCTTTATTTTGCATATATGTAGAACTAATGCAATACTTTGATTTTCTATGCTCAGATATACCCCAGCTGCTCAGTTACTTCAAATTTATTCCAGAGCACTTGAAAATAGATTTTAGTCTGTAAATTTATCTTTCCAGTGATGATCTAATTCACAAATGAAGCTACAAGTAATTCCATTTAAAGAATTTTCATATTATATAAACTCCATAATAAAAGCCAATGACTGTAAAATGTATGCATTAAAATTGATAGAATACTTGTAATTTATTAACCATCAGGAATTTTTTTTTTATTACCTAGTCTACCTTGAATTTTTGGAATTAAAAGAAAGTGAATTTTAAAAGAAGAAAAAATACACTCTCTAATTTCTTTTTATACGAGAATTGTAAATCTCCAGACTAACTAGCCTGTGTTTTTTGTAGAACCTGTTAAGCAATTAATTAATTAATATTAATAAATTATGACCACAAATAATTACAGTGATCATAACAATTTTCTATAGGTTATACATATTACTCATATTTAATGCAGTAATTTTCATTTTTTATGTATAATTGCAATCCAAAGAGATAGGTACTTCTTTTAGTGTTGAAGGATGTGCTCAAAAAAATAAAGACCTTGTCTGGTATGCCATGATCTGAAGCTACATGTAAAAACCTCAAGAATTGTTAATCTTTAAAGCTGTGCACAAAACACTGATATTTTATCTGCTGTCCTGCATCCTAGGAAAAAAAAAATCCTACATGTTTCTGAAGTGTGTTGCTTTTAGTTTGACCACCACGAGCTTCATCTGCACTTGTAAAAGCTGATGTAATAGCTGTTTGTATTTCATAGAGCCATCTCCCAAGTGAGCCATAGGGGTTAATCTCAAGATTAGTAGCTCAAATCCCAGCATTTTCCATATAGTTTTCAATGTTAAATTGTATGCTGTTATTGACAGTCTCCTTTACTTTCACTTATTAATTCTGATATTTGGAAGGACTGCAGCAGTATCTGAATGACACCAAAGTTATGTGTGAAGAAAGTACCCAAGTGATTCTTTTTGGGTTTGTATACATATTTATGTAAACATATATTTTCACAAAAGCTTATTATAAACATGGTTAGTGTATGTGACCCTTTATATTTTTCCTATGTGTTCAGAATCTCACAAGGTCATCTACCTTTTGAACTTTGTAGTCTATTAAGCATCTCTCTAAGTTAACAGGTTTTACTGATGAATTTAGGTAATTATTGTAAAACGGTATTTTCACTTGGAAGTTCAGAGGAAAATGAAAGCTAACATGTAATTCACAAACATGAATCACAGAACAGCAAGAAATAAATGCGTCTTTGCAGTCCTGGCTCCGTGTGAAATTTTCAGCCCATCGCTTGGCCAGAGAAAGACAGCCTAAGTGTGTCTCTGGTGCTTCTGCTAATCTGAAGTTTTCTTACGGGATTAAAGTTGTTCTTGCAATATAAACAGGATCTTCCTGAGGGCTGTATTGGATCATTTTGAAAAGAAAACAATAATATACTTAAATATTTTTACTGGAGTACATTAAAAATGTCTAGCCTTTTATCTTAATTTCAAAGATCACTAGTTTATATTAGCATTTTCAAAATAGCATTTGGTTTTATCCCTGTATCTATTGCTTTCTTCTCCTTCACTTTTCCTAATGGCTCTCTAACCTACCAGAAAAGATAGAGCAGTATCCAAAGGCTGGAGAGCAAAAAGAGCTCAAATTGGAAATAAATGCACTTTTTAGACACTGAGATTAATTAGTCCTTGGAACAGTTTAATTGTGATATATTGTCTGTTGCTTTGTTTCTTTTAATGGAGTCCACAGACTTTCAGAAAAGAAAAATGTGACCACAACTTGTGAAGCACAAGCCACTTCCAGAATTACAGGGCAAATGCTAAGATATGCAGTAGGCAGGATGCCAGACTTGGTAACCAAAACACTTCCTTCAGATGTCAAAACCAATGCAAATGCCCTTCTATTATTTTGTTACTCTCTTCTCCTGTTATTTGCCCTGATGTTTTAAGTACTTCTTGTTGTGCTTTAGATCTCAGGTGAAAAGGAATCACTTACTGACATATTAAAAACAGAGTGGGATTCTCATGGGAGATGATAAAGTGTGATTGCACTGTAGGCAGAGATAGCATAAACCTCTTCCTTTCGTCCTCACCTGATTCCCAACATTTGAACCTTATGTTCCAATGGCATCTGAGATTCCTAAGAGAAGGAAGTAGTTTGCCGGGTTATCAAAGATACTTGCTTCAGACATTCTCTGAGCTATTCATCTCCTAAAGGGGATCAATTAATTTCTGCCTTGTGGTTTGGTGTTTTTGTTTCAGTTTTATTTTATTTATTTTATTTTTCCCCACATAGATGTTAGGATCATATTCTGGTTTAAGCTAATAGGACCTTTCTTGGAGCCAGCAAAGGTCAAGACATGATTTATGACTTCGGTGGTGGAGTAGCCAGTCTCAAGAATGTTCTGCCAGTACGTAAGGGTCTGGTTAGTGCTGCTGAGGAGAAAGGGAGGAGGAAGCCTCCCCTGAGAGTTGTGAGACAAAAGAGGCTACAACAACTGCGTTTATCTATTATCAATTATTAATACAGACAAATGGCATTTTCTCAGTAATTTTTTTTCCAACTAAAAGGAAATCCAGAAACACCAAGTTTTATGTTTTCATTCTTGACATTAGTCGACAGCACAGTCACTGAAGCTGGTGTAGATGTAGGGACAGAATGCTGAAACCCTGCTCTGTTCCAGTTCTGCTCAGCCTGCCAGGGCTCCCGCTAATACACAGATGCCACTTTCTCCATTACAGTAGTTTAAAGAAAAAAAAAAAAAAAACCCAAAGCAAAAAAACCCCCAAACAACCCTGATGAAAAAAATTAGAAGGAATATGAGGGGGTTTGCCTCAGTTAGGGTGGTTTACTGCAATGTAGGCACATGTTCTGCATAATACATCAGAGTTGTAGCATAGGAGTGTTAGCACAAATGAAAAGTCCCATTTTTACGAGAAATGTAATTTGGCTCACATCCAAATAATCACCCAAATAATAAGAGAAAAGCTAAGTGAGGAAAAATATCATCCCACAGGCCTTCTAAAAAATGCGAACTTACCATTACTATGCTATGTACTGTGAATGGAGAGGTCTGTCACAACCAGACTTATAAGAAAGCAAAGGTTATTCTACAGATAAGCAGTTAGTACAATGAAGATTTTTTTGAGGAAAAAAATATCAATATTTATGCTTGCATCACTGTATTTTATATAGAGATAGCAAATTCAGCACACTGGATGGAGCTAAGAAGTTAATTCTGAGGTTTTTAGTATTATTATTATTATTATTCTGTAAGAATTACTGCAGTCGATCAGACAAAAGATCACATCTTATGCCTAGAAAACGCTTCATCCATCTTCTTAACACCCCATCCCTGAAATTCATATTTAAAAAAAAAAAGAGATCAGTCAGTGGATAAGGGGGATTGATGCCTTATCTGACAAAATGACCAAAGCTTGAACACATGCAGTCTAATTGCTCCTTCCTAACTCTGCAAGCCTGACTATAGCCTCTGTTCCCCCCTTCCTACACATCTACCTACATTTAAGCACGAAATGGCAGCATCTAAGAAAAGTCTTCCCTCTTGGGTAATGTGGAGATATGAAGACAATCTTTGCCATATTAATTTCCTCCTTCTCTGAATCAGTAATAGTACAATAGGGAAAACACCAGTTATTTTAAGAAGAATCAACTTCCATGTTGTAAACCTTAGATTAAAGAAATCAGTAAAAAAAAAAATTAATACACTGTATTTCGTGGATTTGGATAAGGAAAGAGGGAAACCAGAAAAAGGTTATCACTGAGATTGTTAAGGATAAAATAAGGTACCTTGTAATTGAAGTATTCTTGCCATATTCTTAAGCCTTTATTCCAAAAAGTATCCTCATGCAAATAGAATAAATCACATTGCAAGCCTTTCAGAAATGCCATTTTCAGACTCTACCTTCTGATGATTACTGTTCTCTTTTTTCTGTAAAGTTCTATAGAGAATATATTTTAATTAGCTTCCACTTGATACCACTTCATACACACTGCCCAGATTTGACCCAGTGTCTGATCATATAGAATGCATTACAAAAGAACTGGTCATTTGAGTGCTTTAATATAGCTTTGCATTAATGTGAGACATCATTTAGACAAGGCATTAAAAGTGTTATTTTAATGACTGAAGTGTGTAGGGTGGGAAGAAGCTTAATCTTTATAGGAAGAACAATTTCAATTAGCTCTAAAATATTAATTTGTTGGTATAACTATATACTCTAATGTATTTGGCTACAAAAAAATCTAATGAATAATACATTGCTAGATCCCAGTCTAATTCCTGTGTTGTAACTAATACTGTCAGTTGAAACAAGGAAAATAGTCTTTTAACGTTCATGATTTTGGTTGGGGTGCATTTAGTCTGATTGCTTATAACAACAAATTTTGTTCAGAATAATTTAACAAGGTAACATAAATAAGGAGAACACCACGTGGCTATTGGGTTATTGAATAGTTCATAAATATAAAGATAACATTTATTTCCAGAGAGTGCACATCTTTTTTATTTATCCAGTAAATTTAGAATACATTGTGATTGACAGGAATATGGTATCCACCTGTGGAAAGCATGAAGACTTTATCATAAAATACCTGGGTTCTGTTAATCCCTAATGCTGTGTTTGAGAAGCAAATATATTGTCCTTATGACTCCTGCTAGTCCATAATTTAATTTCTTAGCCTTATATGTCCCATTTCTTATGGCTAGCAGCACTTCTCTCAACTTGAGAATTTCAGAACTTATAAAAGAACTTCTCATAAAATCAGTGGGAGTATCATCGTTAAAATTGTTAAACCTTGTGTGCCATAACCATATCTAAGGCCTTGGGAAGTAGATACAGCTTTGGAATTTTACCATTTTTCTTAGAAATAGTTTCTAATTATTCTGTAAGGATGTAGAATTGCACTGTAGCTTGTTAACTGCCCAAGACCTGGACAGGGCTTTGTCTCAAGACAGTCAGTTCATAACATCACCTATGCCAATGCTGATGATTTTACTGGTAAAAAACCCTTAATTTTATGAATTTTAAGGCAATTTTATTTCACTTTGGTGTCAGAATTGGTCACAGAGGGTTTTAGGGAAGAGTATTGTAATCTTGCTACTGCAGGTTTTTTTGCTCTTCATCCCCTGAAAGAAGTGAAATGTTCAGCTTCTCTAAGGGTGTGGCTGTACTGAAGCCTCCGAGGTGACCCTCTTAACTACCCTGTGTTCCCATATCACTCTAACAGAATACCTGTGCAAAACTTGGTGTGCACCTTCTCCATGTTTTAAAAGCATCAATACTGCTTATTTAAGTAGTCACACTGAGAAGAGTTCCTTGCTTTTGCACACAAAAGAATGGAGGCATCTGGTGTCCAGACCTGGTTATAGGTATTTCATTTATAGAAGGAAATGTGATTTCAGACATACTTTGGTGCCAAGAATTTCCTGTTGTCTGTTCTCCAGATTAGCATGCCAGATCAGTCCTCAGATGCACTATTTTCTTCTCACTGATTGAGCAATGAATTGTTATGTACCTTTCTTAGGTCCCCAAGTCACTTGCTAGAGTCAACAATCTCTAATTTGGAGGCATCTGAGGCTCTCCAGACACCATGTTTGAGTATTTGAGGTGTTTGTTTAGTCTAATTTTTACCACCATTTTACAGCAAAATTAAAATTTATGTTTAATTAAAAAAATAGGAATCAATGTAATAATTTATTTCATTAATAATGATTTCAATTTCTTAATTTATGTACTCTGGCATAAAAAATGCTTTATTTCTTGGTTTTGGGAGCATACTGCTTTTTCCTTTCTGTACAATAGTTTGCATATTCTGGGATAATAATGCTTAATTTCTTGGTTTTGGGATCCTATGCTTTTTCCTTTCTCTACAAAAAAAAAAAAAAGACAGAAAGTTAAAGAAAAAATCAACCTAAGAATCTTTTAAAAGAAGAGAAACCTATTTGCAGTTTCAGAAACTAGGTAAAAGAATGCTTTTGTAATAGATTTCATGCAGCAGTTGGCATTGGCAGTACTGCAAAAAGAGATGTATTCTGTCGTGCTCTGTTTGATCAAGTGCTAAACCCGTGTGATCAATAGAGAGACAGATGTCGGGTGCAGATGGCGATGCCGTGATACCTGGGGCAGAGTGGGCCTGCCAGAATGACAGAATGGGAACAAGGAAGAGCAGCAATGCAACAGAATGTGACAAATGAAATTAGGGTTTATACTAGTCGATAATTTACAGCTAATAGAAAGTGACAGAATTTTTCAGCATACAGCACATTTACTCTCGCAATACTATAGTCAATGCATTTTTCATGCAAAACAATGGGAGCTGCTATGAAGACTTGGCTCTAGCTATATGTATTTTGTTACATTGCAACTTGTACAACTGATACTTAAACAAAGCTAGTGACATCCAACCAAGTAAACACCAAGTATATGACACAAGATTGTATTTTTAAGTTTGAAATTAGTCCATCCGATACTCAGACTGTGTAGCAAACCTCCAACAAGAAAATGAAGACATAATTACCTGTTTAAATGAATATAGAGATCCACTACAGCCATGTACATAAACATTGAATGGCCCTTGTTACTTGGAAACTGAATTTATAATCTGTTTCATTCTTTTTATTAATTATAATGATGGAGCGAGCACAATGAGCTTTCTGCTCTCCCCCTCTCCAAATTCCAATCTAAAATCCATAGTTAATGCACTTGGCAGTTTATTGTGTTCTATTTTATGCTGATACAGTTCAGAGTAAAATGACTGGTAGCTTAGGGTTATACCCTTTCTGTTAAAGGTTAATACCACTTTTATTTCCTTTTCTGGCTTTCCTGAGTTTCGGGAGCTGTGTATGCATTTGTGTATACATGTGAATGAAAAATATATGCACACACACATAAAAATTTAAATACATCTATATGGAATTTGAATATATTCAAAATTAATCACACACTCTTCCATTATACTTTCCAAGTTTACCCTGTTGCCAACTCTAATAAAAACAGGGATCCCCTCCTATAAAAACTAAGGCTATCAAAGTTGTATTTATGACTGAAAATGTAACGTAGTGGTCAAATATGTTATTGTGCAATTTAGCATTTTTTATTTTCTGGGCAAAATTAACGGATATTTTATATATTACATTTTTTTTACAACAAAAGAGCAGTTATGGTCTATTCTGCAGACTTGATTTTCATCAGTTCTGAGTAACGGGTCTTCCTTTAACAGCCTATAATATGGTGTTCAGCAAGACAAACTCTGAATCAGAACTGAAAAATAAAAATCCATCTTGCTCTTCTTTTCCTGCTGCCTCCTGCTGCTCAGCTTAATATATTTTTCACACTTAAAGGTAAATATCTCTTAATGCTGATGCCACTTGATTTTTAGGGTAAAATCTGAACTTAGTTTGGACACAGTAAACACAGAAAATCACCATTATGAACACCAATGCCTTTCCTTCAGGCCTCTGACAGTCTACCCAGGTATCTTTCACACTCATTTCTATGGTGTGTTAGTTCCAGTGGACAGTCATTTTGACTCGATGTCATGATATTCACACATAGGTGAGAGAAGACTTTTTCATGTGATTTTTCTTTCTGAAGCTGCACAAATGTCAGTCTTTGTTATGGTTACATAGATCACAATTAAAGTTGCATCAGTAATTCCTTGGATAATGGTAATTTGACAAGGAAAATTTTATAGGCTGTTGATATATATGTTTTTCTAATAAAACAGTGCATTTTCCCATTTTTATGTGCTTTTTGAAAACATGAATTTCTTGCTTTTCCCATGTATACAGAGAGTATGTATCTTTTTTCCTCCCTAGAAATCTGAGTATTTGCAAAAGATTTGAGCACCAATAAATACTGTCTTTCCTTGCAAATTCAGGGTCTCAGATAGATTCATTTAGTCAGAAAAGGAGCTTCTATTCATCATTGTACACTAAATATGGTACATAATTTTTTTCCTGCACTGAATATGGTATATACAGTTGGAATTTTGCAGGTATGAAAAGGAAGATTAATTATATTCACATTATGTTCCGCATTTGTATATTTGCCACAGGTGACAGATATTGAAATTGTATCATACAATTTTTATAGTTTGATTGATTGTTTCTATGAAACAAGTTTTAGGTAGTATGCCAGAAACTTTCTGTTTTTACCAAACCAGAGTAGTGGTGAAAACTGTGCTAAAAGACTTATCTCCAAAATGTCTAATACAAACACCTGTTCTTGCTTCAGGTTTATCTAATACACTAAACCTGCATTTAGTAATAAGCTATTAACCTTGAAACTCAAGTATCTTCCCAAGGATTGTCTCATGCACAAAAGAGAACATAATTTTTTTGCTAATATATTCTTGCCTTCTCCAAAGTTCTAGCCAAGCAAAACAGAAGAGACAGCAGGTCTTCTCCTCTGAGCACTGGCACGGTGGTATCATCTTGGAAAGCCAAGCTGGGAGAAGAACAATCATCTGTGATATTGAGAGTGGCATATTTCAAGTGCCATTAATCCACACGCATGTGCCCCAGCTGCTACACTGGCTGAAAGGGGCTCACCTGTTGAAAGAAATCCTCTATCCAGTAAGTTAGGGAGCTGAAAAAGGATGAGCAGATGTATCAGCAGGAGCTGGCACCAGGTTAAGAAACAAATTAGGACCAGAGGTTTCTTATGACTCTCTTGGCTACAGGTTCAGGCCTGTAGAAGGGATAACACTTTATGCAGTCTAAAGCATTCAGATTTATTTTGATTCACACAGAAATTCTGCTAGTAGACTAGCAGGTTGTTCAAGTGGAAATTGTGTGGAGGATTTCTTGTAGAAAATTTGGTGAGCAAAACAGTATTAAATGTTCATTCCCCAGTCTTCTTTGACCACCTAAAAATAAGCTGAGCATTTTCAAGTAGCCTCTCAAGTACTGAAAAATGTGCATTGGGTATATGGTTAACTGAAAAGTTCTAAGTTTGGCTGATGCTATATATATCAAAATGATCTAATATTATAAATTACCTGTGTGATCACATTGTGAAGCCTTGTACTATTGTTATGATTTTATGGCTTAATGCATAGTTATGTTATCCCAGGTGTGACATGCAATGTCCCTTTGTACACTGTGAAAGCTGGAAGTACCAAACAGCTCTATTTCAGTGACACTACACAGCTTTATCTGAGCCCCAAAGGCAACCATTCAATTGTATGAGACTAGATTTCTAATTTAAACACATCTAAAGATCTTTTGCTAGAGATCACAAAAGCCTATACAGTTTTTAGAACAAGACAGAGGCTGTCAGTTTGCCATATATGAAAGCTCAGTGCACCCAGATCTTGAGTACTGTGTGCAGCTCTGATCACAGCTGAGGAAGGGCAGCCAGAGTGATCAAGGGAGCAGCTATCCTATGACAATAGACAAAAAAAAAAGGCTGAGACTTCTCCATCTGGTGAAGAGAAAGTTGAGAGGGAAATTTGATACAGGCTTACAAAATCTTGAAGTTAGTGGATAAAGTGAATGAAGAACTGTTATTCCTCAAATCCTGCAGTGCTACAGGAAACCGGGAGAAGAACAATTTAAAACAGATTATCACGGCAGTGAGTTAACTCTGTGAACTTGATGCCACAGGAGCCTGTGAAAGCAGACAGTATCAGCAGGTTCAGAGAGAGATTGAACAAATTCATGGACAACAGATCTGTAAATGGTACTAAGAGGATGTATCCACTAACGTTCCTAATCCATGTGCATGCTTGGGAACTCTTAAGGGAATGAACTGCAGAAGGAGGCCAAGTTCTCATATTTTAGCTAAATAACATTGCCTGTTGCTGCTGTAGAGAAAGAGTCTGAGCTAGACAGACCCCCCCTCACTGTTCCACCTGGGTATTTTTTGTCTTTCTAAAGATGATGCAGTAGCACAAAGACTAGAAAGAGAAGTCATTTTCCTATGAAGAGTATCAAGACAGCAGGAATGCTTCTGAGTTATTTTACCAGAACCATTAGTAAAGGAGACCCTTCAAAAACATTTGTGAGGAAGAATAATAAGCAGGATTGTGTTTAATTCTTAAAAGTGTTAATTCTTAAAAGTCACTTTATATTTTAAAAGAAAATGTTGTAAAAAGACAATTTTTATCTGTCATTTGACCTACAGATTAGGCTATTAATGGTGATTAGGCTGTGATAGTAAAGGAGAAAGGTGTATGTTTCCTTCAGCAAACACAAAACACCAAACACTGATGCTGCAGTGTGAATACAGGCACCCAGACAAGGTACCTAGAGATCAAAAAGCCAAACAAAGGTTTTAATTATCATATATATCAATACAATATTCCTAACAGTTGGGTTGCTACCCAGAGCATCTTTCTGCAGAAGATTGATCACTGCCATATTCTAGAGTCTTTCCTTCATCACTTGCATTTTGATGGCACCTATATCATGTTAAAACTGGCATATCTCCTTTTTAGCAGGCACAATTCCACCTAACAGATGGCCATGATGATAGACATGCCAAAGAACCAGTATGTGTATCAAGTTTGATTATTAGGGATAAAATTCCTATCCAAGAACGTTTGAGTGGCATTCTGCACCTATCGTCTGCACCTATTGGTATGGGTTGAAACAAATGCTGTTTCAGAAAAGTCAAGGGATGTGTTAACTACAAAGTAGGGAGTTGAGGACTATGTAATTTAAGGTCTTGGTAAAATGGATGTAAAGGCCATTGCTTCTGGATCATTCACTCCACTCCAGTAAGATTCAGTCACAAAGCGAATCGTTAACTTCTACTGCCTCTCCAATGGCACAATTTAGTGTTTCTGGTGTATTTCCTAGTAAATAGTTGTTCTTTTTCAAATGACATTTTAGCTGGCCAGCATAGATCTCACTGCACAACAGACAGTGCAAAAATCTACTGAAAGGAGAACTGAATCATAGACAGTTGGAATACCAAAAAAAGGCTTATGAAAGCTGAATTGCCCATCTCCTAATAGAGACTCCTGTTGTCATAGGGTATGTTACGTTGTACCCGTTTTTCACCACACTGCAAAACTGTCTCATACTTCATAATAAATACTTCATTTTAAAAAAGCAGACACTATAAGGACGGCAGAAGTATTTTAACTGGTTTAAACCAAAATTAGTACATTGTGAAAAGATTATATTACCAAAGTACCCACTTTTAATTGTGCCAGAGGAAAATATGAATCATGGGTGTCCAAAAATGCATCTAATATTCACATGTTTTCCCTTTGAAAGAAATCACTGTGACACATAAACAAAATCCTAGAACGTAAAATTGTAAACTACACTTTCTGTTAAATATATCTACTTATATTTAGTGGTAATTTATTTCTGTTCTATTTAGGGATGAATAAGATTTTTAATTTTTTTTCTTTGACATATATTTCACCAAATTGCTTCTAAGATATCAACATTGATTTCTTTCATATTTCGTCACTTTTTTGTACTTGTGTTTTGCCTTTTAAATGCAGAAGAAAGGGTATCAAAGGCTCTAACTAGGTGGAATTCACAGTTTCAAAATGGGACTTTATCATTAATTTTCCATTTGAAATCAAAACATGTAATCTTGCCTACAGATGACTATCCATTATTTATATTGGTTTATCATTGTGTAGCAATACCACACATTAATTTGACTGGTCTAATGGGCAGTCAAATGCAGGTTTTTTTGATGAGGAAATAGTAATTATAATTTAACCTTTCTGATTCAAAGTAATCAATGCACTTCACAGTGCTTTGTGAATGCATTAAGCTATAAATTACACTTGTGGAGTCTGTGTCACGCTGACTGAGGTCTGCAGATTGTTCTCCTAAGTTCTCATTCCCTGGCAGGTGTGCAAAGGCACGAGGTAACCCAAATATTACTGTCCTTTTTAAGCTAGTACTGCAGACCCATGATCTGTGACTGCTGAACAGATTTAAGATCCATCATTCGCAAATCATGTAAAAAATACTGAGCAAAAGTAGTTCAACAGTCTTTTCCTAATTATTATAAACACATGCCTGTCAAAATACTAGAATTAAGTTATGTTCAGGGGGATTTTATTTCTTTTGAGTTTTTCTTCCTCAGAATAATTTCTAATTTTTTTTTATTATTATTATAAGGACACAGCTCAGAAAGAATATTGAAATAAGTCAGGGATTGGGTTACTTTGGCAGTTGCAAATTGAAATTGAACTTAATGACTTTACCCTGTGCCTTTTGCAGAAGGAAATAAACCTGCAATAGTATACATTCCCATTGCTACTTTTCACACCATTTTTCTCTAAGGAATGTGAGGGGGATGTTGGAAGATGTGCATAAATGGCTCATTCACTGCCCACAGCTGGCCCAGTCTGCTGGCTGGCACTGCCTGCTTTCAGATACTGCCCAGTGTCCTGTGGAATATCTCACTGGAGAGGAGTTTGCATCCCCAATTCTCACTTGGTGTGGCCAGTACTCATCCTTTTTAGAGGCATTCTTGGGATTTTTTTTTTTTTTTAGAAAAGCCTTGATTTTTAGCATGTCTGTCCCTCTTAAGTATTTTCTTCACTGACAAGCTCTGTAATGCACCATGGTTAAATGTAGGTGCAGTAATTTTGTTGAGTCATGCAGACAAACCAATGCTGAAACTACGTGAGAGATCCTATTCCATTTTTCCCACACCATTCCATTTTTTCACTTAAACAGTGAAATATCGATTTAGAAATATTATTAGGTATTATTTGACAAATTGTTTAAAAGGGGCTATTATGTCACAAGATTTGCAGGATGGATGTTGATGACAGATGGATTTTTTGCCCTTTTTTTTTTTTTCCTTTCAAATAAAAGATCAGTTAAATAGAAGCTAGGTCAGTCAGATAATTTATCTGATAAGCAATGTTTCTTGTTTAATGGTAATTCTTTAAGACCAGTGTGCTTAGTTGAGCATAATTTTTCATCATGAAGTGTTATAGTTAGAAATGCCACTGATAGGTAAGTATTTAGTATCCGTTCTCATTTCTTAGATCAACATATCCACTTTCCATGTCTTTACAAAGTTAATTTTGTGCTCTGTCTCTTCCTTGTGAAATTACAATTTACATTTTGATTCACCATAAAATTTAGCTCAAACTTTTCCTACTATTTCATTCTAGAGATCCGTCTGCTTTTATTTCACAGATGTCCTTTGATCTCAAGGAGACAATTGCTGTTTTACTACTTTAATGAAGCTTGTATTATAATAGGCAAAATGAATATTAGACCAAATGGTAGTAGAAATCCCAGAGGGAAACATGCTTCTGTGTCTGGATCTTGGAAAAGCAGAGTAATTCATTTTACTCACTGATTATATTCAATAAACCCATATTCCCTGTTCTTATTTACCTTTTTTTTTTTTTTTTTTTTTTTTTTTTTTTTTTTTTTTTTTTTTTTACTGTTACGGGACAATGTTTCTGTTTGTTAGAGTCAAGGTACTAGTCACAATTCTTTTGTCACAAGTGGCATATTGGACAGTTCTTAAACATTATTGAGAAGAGATAAGTTGTTAAAAGGAGGTAGGAGTTTAAAATGACACTTTATTTATACTTTTAAGTAGCTAATGCCCATTTCTTACCTGTGCTTTCAACAGACATCAGTCTAGATCATGTTTCACTGCCTTTTAGACCCTTATTTCCTAGAAACTAGGAGGGATCAGATTTAAAAGTGACATTTCATAAAGGAAACAGCAGGGGATGGACACACATGGAGAATAGAAAGAAACAGAAGATAAAGGTACTTGAAGTCAAAAATTAGTTACACATTTGAGAAAGAAGGGATGTGGAAAACATGAATTACAGGAATTTTAGCAGCACACAGAATGTCCCCTTTCCCTAACATGACATGGCAGTCAGTGGCCACAAAACATAGGATTTATTAATAGCTTTGATATTTTTTTTTTGTTGTTGTTGTTGTTGTTTTGACTGTTTCTCCACCTATGCAATCTACTTGAGCCACAGACTCAACTTTGGGAACAGTACTGATGGTTGCACCACACTGCTAAAGGATGAAGGTTTAATTCAGAAATGTCTTTGGACATTACATCACTCTGTAGAAAAATGCATACACTGCAGCTGAGAGCATGTTGTAAGGACACTGTAAGGTCTGCTGCTAGATGTCATCACAGGAAGAAAAGGTTGCTCAAAACAAGGGCATAGTTTGACTAGAGCGGTGGCAATTATCTCACTACAAATTGATTTGACAGCCAGAAAGATACTGGTTCTTATGCAGATGTGCAAACATGAGTAGCTTCACCTATATGATTTCTGACCCCATTCCACATCTGAATCTTGAAGCAACACAAAAGATAGGGAAAGGGGAACTCCTCGATCAGCACTAAGGAATAGGAAAAAAAGCCGTAAAAATTATTTCTTTTTAAATTATTACTAAAAAACCTGAATCATCTCAGAATATTAAAAACTTCCAAGAGTTAAATCTTTCTCAAAGAGAGCTGGTAGCCCTAGGAATCAAAATGTGGCCAGGACTAGTGATGACGTGGCCCACCTGAATTTATCTTCTGGATACAATGTGGAATTCTTTATAATACAGGTAAAATAACTTGGAAGCATTTGGTGCCTGTGAGCAAAAAAAGATAAATATTTTGTCAGTTCTTAGTACAAGGTATACTTTTATTTTTGGTAGGATAAAGAATTTGATTTCTTTTTTCTGCTGCATTTCTTGTAAACTTATGTTAGGGACCAAATAGGAGCTATGAACAAAGATTTCAAGTGATGAGCTGTCCCATGCCTGTTTACAAGTCAGGATTTCATTTTACATAGAGTTCTCTATAGCAACTTTTTAAAATTTAAATTAGAAACATGGCCAGCAATGCATGCAAAATGTTCATTCATTGTAGTAAACTACAAAAATATTGCTTTTATGCAATGAGAATGCCATTGTAGAATTTTAAAAGGCATAGAAATAAAAGACTCCGGATTGGAGTGATTTAAACAAACTCACTAGGATATAGTAGATGATTAAAATACAATCTATAATTACATTACACTGGTATCAGGTAAGGATAAAAGCCTATAAATACACTGGGGTCAGGGTAAGCATAAAAAATGAAACAGTTATTTGAATAATCTGAGATCAAGTTGCAGTAATTAAAAATGAATGTATTATTCAAATGAAGGAATTAGGTTACAACACTCCTCATATGAAAATATTATTGTGACAGACTGAAATAAGTTGGAAGTGATTTCGATAAAAAATTGGGGCAAGAAATATAATGATTTACATTGGGGAAAAAGTAGACAATTATGCGGATGAGAGTATTTGCAGCTCCTCCTTCAAATCCCTCAACAAAACTCATACCTTTCAGCTGGCCTCCAGGAATTATCCACTACCCCTAGCCTATTTCTGGACATTGCTCTTTCAGATACACAGATCAATCCATTAAAAATTAAAACGTGCTGTAGCTAAGGACTCTACATGTACTCACAAAGGAATTAATGGGATCTGCACCCACTAGCAGGCATATTGCTTAATCTACCCCACACATTGCTGTTTATCCATTCTCATTGCCATTACCCAGGTCATTTCTGTAATTTGTCTCCTGTTTTTTCTTTGTCATCTCTTGTCAGTTTGGAGGCCAAAGTCTATACATGAGACTGACACAAAATGGTGTTATTTATGTAAATAGTTGATGGCCACTTGCAGGTTAAGTACTTGTTATGAGAAATAAAGGTTCTCAAAATCTGACCTTTCCATGACAAACTCCTTGGGGCAGGAACCTGTGTGGAGGTGCCTTGAATATGTAAACCAAGGATATTTAATTATTAATAATAATTAATAATGAAAGAATACAGAAAAAGACTTCGTGGTTTTTTCAGGTAATAGCTTTCATATTCTTTATATTAATTAGCTTTTACAAATGTGCAGCTCTTTGCCATTGCCTGTAGCAGGACAGTTGAGAGCTGCTCTGCAGGTGCACATTGTGCCCATCAGTGGACCCATCTGAAATTCTCCCAGATAGGTGAGTGATTGCAAATCAGAAGTCACAGCAAGATGAGGAGTAGATTTCTTCATTTTTGCCCAGTGAATGCTGCCTGAAATTCTCCTCAAACCTTTATAGCATCTGCAAAAGTCTACTGAGAAGATAATTTAGTTCACTTAAAATATGCCCAGCTATGATACGCCCTTTTAAATCCTCAGTTGATCTTTTTATTATCATATAGTATATTTAAGCCTCTCATTCTTACCTGTTAAATCCTTCATACTTTTCAAATATCTCTTGTCTTCCCCTCAAAATGCTGTGTTTGCTTTCCCCAAGAAGTGGTTGTTTGTTCATTTTATATCTTTTTCTTCTGCAAAGACTTTGGCACTTCTCAGTAAGTTGTTCATGCTGCAACTTCTTTCTGGTACTGTCAACTCTTTTCTTTGAATTCTCACTCAAATATATGATCTTGATTGTCTTGATTGTCTTCCATTTCCAGACAACTGGATCTATCTATTAGATATAGATTAGATATCTGAGTAATTCTTAAATGGCATGCAATTATACATAGGGGACTTCAGATCAAGAAACTGAATAGTCTTGAATGACCTCTCAAAACCAGCCAGATGAAGCTTTAAAAAAAAAGAAAAAAATAAAAAAGGTTACAGCTACAGCTATTTCCATTCCTCCAGCATTATCCACTGTTCACCTGTCTGTACAGTTAATTCAGCTGATAGTACCATGAACAGGTAAATGAGCAGTGAGAGAAAATGTTAATTCAGATTCAAAGAGATGACTTGTGTATCTGTAACTATCCTGAATTGGTAACTGAAGGATGCAAGGCACAGTATCTCAGACACAGTTTGTGTGTCTCTGGTAGTGCCAGTAAGTAATGTACTTGGACCAGCTGCAGTAAAGCCTCCAACTTTAAAAATAACTATCTGTTTAGGAGAATATCATCCCAGCAGACTCATCACAGTAAAGGCTTGAGAGAATTCTTCTAATGGACAGTAAGCCAGGTAGTTGCACCTGTATATATGTGCTTCAGTGTCTGTGTTACCTGACTGGCTTATAGATTGACAATAATCAGTTACTTATTTTATCAGTTTGGATTTAATGAAAACTGAAAATGTGGGGTGGAGTACAGGGTTGCAAAATAGATGGGAAATAAAAGGAGAAAAGAAAATTAAACAGGAAGAAGTTACCAACTGAGAACCCCCTAGCTAAAAAGACTTAAACACAGAATAAGAAGCTGCTCTGAAAGGCATTTTTTATTGTTATGTCAAGCAGTATTTCCATGGACTGGGGAAATGGGTCTAAACTGTCTCTCCTACACATGGGCAATATTTTCCATTATGAAGATAGACACTAAATCCCGTTTCCACTTCCAGGGCATAGAGAGCATTGATTTTTCCGGTGTCTTAATAAAGAAGTATGAGGACACATTTTTTGAGATAGGATAGTATAGGATCATCTGCTCAGAACCAAGAAGAAACACATTAAGGGAGAGAGTAATGGAGCATTTTAGTGATTCTGAGTTTTAGATGCAGATGGCTGTCCATGTGAGTGCTAACTTTTAGCAAAACAAAAAGATATGAGACAGTGAAGCATCTCCAGCAGGTTGTGGATATTGTGAGGTTCACTGCCTGTAAACTGGCCAGCGTTCAAGAGACTGTGTTTGGGTCTCAGTCATACGTAGGTTAGGCAATGATGAACTACATTCTTCCATGGTGCCAGATTGCATTCTGTTCCCATAGCCCAGAGAGATTCCAAGTTGATCATTATACTTTGTCCTGGTTAAAAAGGAAGAGAGGTAGTAGATAACATTTAGTGTCCAATAGGGCTGGCCAAAGAAGTGCAGCGATGGGTTCATTGGGAGAGTGGGGAGGGGTGGCCATGAGAACAGCCTTATCAGCAGGGTAGATTTCCAAGCAGACGGGGAGGCTTGATAGGTAATTACTGCCAGTTCTTTCATTCTGCTTCGTAAAAATTTCTATTCCCGGGAGCATCCCAAACATTTAATAGAACTTTTCTTTAATCTCTGTGACCCCTTTACTTAGAGTAGCCTCATACCATTCCTCTTAAGATTTTGTGCAGTTCTAAGGGGCCATGCAGGACACAGGGGTTCATGCCAGCACTACGGGGCTAGCAGAATTTCACCTCGGTGTGTAATCCCTTCTCCTCCAAAAGCCAGATAGTTCTTCAGGGATCACTGCATGCTTGACATCAAATTTCTTCATTACTCTCATGAGACAGAGATAAGTGTTCAAAGGTTTCCACAAACCTTTAACATCAGGATTCCCACGTGTTTCCAGGGGAGTCATGCACCCTGGAATGCTGTTTTTTGCTCAGCAACAGAAATATTACGAAGTGGCTGATGTTGGATAGTTTCCAGCCCTGGCTGCATCTTTCCACTCTTGCAGGGGAATGATTTAGGTAGCAATAAGCACCTGTGCATTGGGTAGGTAAGCACAGGTGATTTCCATGAACATTTTCCAGGCAGGGGCAGGGAGACATCACCCTGTGGCCGCAGATCCGGGGAGCAGGCCAGAGGGGGGTGACACAGTCCAACACTGCTGTGTGGCAGCTTCGGTGGGCTCAAAACCTGACCCTCCCCAGGGCTCCAGCATCCAGCACAGCCCGCCCAGCTGCGGATGTGCCATCACAGCCCGGGTTCCCTGTCCCCAGAGTTTCTGTGTCAGTGGAAGGGCACAGGGTGGGGCGCAGGGCAGGGCCTCTCTGGGGCTCTTCCCGGAGCAGGAGGGATGTGCCAGGAGAAGGGAACTGCTCCCTACACAGCTCCTGAAGCGAGCAACACAACATTGCCGTCGATATTGTTCCCTCTGCGCGTCAATCCGGCCGTTTATTTAAAATACATCCCCTGCGGTGCCGTCCGTGCGCCCCGCCGTGAGGGGACGCAGCTCCTCATCCTGAG